>CM055266.1:144206632-144383823 GCA_029237695.1 Conchocele bisecta | reverse complement strand
AGAGATTAAAGAGTAATGTCCGTTAACATTTTAAGCAAACACGGTTATCGCCCCTCATATCAGTGTGTAAATTTACGTCTGATATAACATGTATAATAATGCCAATCAGTACGTGGGATAATGGCGCATGAATGTTTATTTTGCCAGGAAAATGTCTCAGATGATGTCTCTGATGTAAAGAACATTTTGTACCTACTGAGTGGGCATGTACCTTTAAGGGTTAATGAAACTGTAACACCAGCAATCAATCAAGCAATCAATCTAGTTTAATCTTGTAGTACCCTATGTTCAGTACTTTCAGTACTTTGATTCACTCAGTAAACACTGGTTAAAACATTCTGGAAGGTTTTTAGATAAAAATCTTTTAACAAATAATTCCAGTATCTACATTGACCACCAAAATAACAATCATTATCAATTAGTTATGGATGTCTATACCGTTCCTGTTTTACCAGAGTCATTCGCTACATTTGGTCATGCTGTTGTGACAGAGGTGCAGAACCAGATTCAAAAGCAAAATTCACTACTTCAGAAACCCAAACAACAATTGTCAACAAGGGAACAAAATAGGCTGCGTAAGCAAAACCAAAGATCAGAAAATGTTCAGAAAACAGACTTGCTGAAAATAAAACAAAGAGAGAGAATAGCAACAGTAGAGTTCACGAAAAAAAAACATAAATGTGAAATTAGGAAATGTTTAGATAACAGACTTGCTGAAAACATAAGAAAGAGGGAAACTAGCGACAATAGAATTCATGAAAAACAACATAAATATGCAACTAGAAAATGTTCAGAAAACAGACTTGCTGAAAATAAAAGAAAGAGAGAATAGCAACAGTAGAGTTCACGAAAAATAACATAAATTTGAAATTAGGAAATGTTTAGATAACAGACTTGCTGAAAACATAAAGAGGGAAACTAGCGACAATAGAATTCATGAAAAACAACATAAATATGCAATTAGGAAATTTTTCGAAAACAGATTTGCTGAAAATAAAAGGAAAACGGAGAATAGTAACAGTAGAATTCAGGAAATGGAACATAAACAAGAAATCAGAAAATATTCACAAAATAGGCATGCTGAAAACAACCGAAAAAGACATAGTATTGTAAACCGTTATAGAGAAAAGGAACACAAACATATATTGAGGAGTGATAACAACTATAGACAAATTGAAAATGTCAATAAACATAAATGTGATAACGCAGAAATTTTGATTGAAAAATTTCACAAAACTGTTAAAAAAGGTTCTGAATATGTTTATACATGTTGCATGCAGTTATGGTACAGAGAAAGTGTGAGACTGCTGAACAATGACATAATTTCTAAGACACTGCTGTCCAGATCAATAACAAGAACACACAGTGTAGATAATAGTGAATGGTTATGCCACACCTGTTATTCACATTTGAAGTGTAATAAGTTTCCACCATTGGCAGCATGTAATATTTCATTCATAGAGAAGCCTCAATGTCTTTTCTTGAGTAATTTGGAGGAAAGGCTTATTTCTCCACGGATTCCTTTCATGCAAATGCATGAGCTTCCAAGGGGTGGACAGATAAGTTTGAATGGAAATGTAGTAAATGTCCCCTCAAATGTGAACAACACTGTTGTCAACTTGCCAAGAACGTGAAGATGATAATCAACGCATAGCATTGAAACTAAAGAGACGTATATCAAACACACATCATATGAACTTTGAAATGATTCAACCAAATAAAGTCATTGAAGGGTTAAAATATTTGGTTGATAAGGAACTGTATCAACAAGAAGGTATTGTTTTCAATGAATCTTGGGAATATGATAGAAATGAATTTGAAACTGATTGTTCTGAAGACAAAACAGTTGATAAATGGGATGAAACCTCTCTTGAGGATCAGTCAAGTGGTACCACTGATACACTGATGCAACCGCACGACATTGAAGCAACCCAAATTTTTTCCTTCGCTCCTGCTGAAGGAAATAAACCAATTAGCATGTTCTTGGACAAATTCTCAGAAGAGTTATCCTTTCCAACAATATTTTGTGGAGAGAAACGCCAGGCAAGTGATTCAATAACCTACAGTGATGTATGTAAATCTGAACTTAGAAGCATTGACAGAAGAGTTGCTGCTCATGTGCCGAATTTTTTTTTTAAATATAAAAAGTTACAAGCGAAACACATACTTGGCAAATCTAACATCTGCCTCAGAAAAACAAAGGGAGGACATGAAAAAACAGCTGCCGATCTGAAAGTTAGCGAAAACATAGAAAAGCTCTGTCGATTAAATGAAGGATACAAAATACTCAAGGATTTAAGAGGATCACCACCGTATTGGGAAAAAACAAAAAAAAAGATATTTGCACTTATCCGAAACTTAGGAATACCAACATGGTTCATGTCATATTCATCAGCTGAGACACGATGGATTCACTTACTGCAGATTCTTTCCCATACGGTACATGGTACACATCTCTCAGAAGAAGACATATTGGAACTGAACTGATTTCAGAAGTCCGAGTTAATTAGAAAAGACCCGGTCACATGTGCGAGACATTTTGATCACCAAGTAAAAAAACTTATTACAGACGTTTTACTCAGCCCCATTGACCATGTTGGTAAAGTTTTGGACTATTTCTATAAAGTAGAATTCCAAATGAGAGGTTCCCCACATATTCATATGTTTGTATGGGTTGACAATGCTCCAGAACTGGTGATAAATGGAAGCACAAAACAAACATTTAACAAAACATACAAACAGCCAAGTGCATGCAAAGAAACAGGCAAAAAAGATCAGCAACAATGTGATTTTATATCCACTATCTACACAGCCAGATGATGAGAGAGATGAGCAACACAGTCAGCAAGTTGATGATGAAGGCAGTGAAAATTAAAAAGAAGTATCTTTCATAGACAAATATGTTTCATGTGCAAATGACATAGAAATACCAAACCTTGTGTCACTTCAACAGCATTCTCACAGCAGAACTTGCAAAAAACGAAACAAAAATGTTTGTCGTTTCAATTTCCCCCAACCGCCAATGTCGCAAACATGCATACTGCATCCATTAGATCCTTCCACCACAGATTCAGAAAGAAGGAAGTACTCAGACAATTTCAAGAAAATTATGGCCATGGTAAATGGAATCAAAAAAAGACAATACAATGGATTTTGAACCATTTTTCCATTCATTAGAATTAACAGAAGATGAATATTTGAACAGTTTGAGGTCATCCATTACAAGCAGCAAAGTTTTCTGAAGAGAACCATTCAGGAATGCAGAATCAACAATTACAACAAATTAGTGTTACAATGTTGGAGAGCAAATATGGACATCCAGTATGTAGTTGACCCATTTTCATGTGCGGTATATATTGTAACATACATTGCCAAAGCTCAGAAAGGGATGAGTAACCTACTGTTCCATGCTACAAACGAGGCCAGGGAGGGAAATGATGATTTACCAAAACAAGTGAGAACCATTGGACTCACATTTCTGAACCATGTTGAAGTTTCGGCCCAGGAAGCTGTTTATTTCATATTACAAATGCCTCTCAAAAAGTATTCAAGACACGTTCTTCATTAACACAGGTCCACCAGAAGAACGTGTTGTAATGCACAAAAGCATAGAAATAATAAAACAACTGCCAGATGAATCAACTGATGTGGAAACAAACTCACTACTGAAGCGCTATGCGAGTAGACCAAAAGTAATAGATGCAATGTGTTTGGCAGACTTTGCTTCACAGTATATAGTTATATATGGCTGTAAAAAACGCAAAGACACTACATGTAGTAATGAACATTCAGATCTCGATACAGATGCAGATGTTAAGATTTTCACTTTCAGTGATGGAAGTCAATTAGGCAAGAGACAGCATTCTGCAGTCATTAGATATGTAAGATATCAACAGGCAAAGGACTCAGAAAACTATTTTCGTGAAATTCTGTTGTTATTTCATCCCCGGAGACAAGACAACTTAATCATTGGTAACAGTGAAACATTCTCAAGAACATTCAAGAGAAATGGACAAATACCACCACACATCTCCAGCTTTGGATAGGGCCATTGATAATGTTGAGAGAAGTAACTCAGAAGACCTTGGTGAAGGTTGGGACCACTTGGCACCAGGTACACAAGCAATCGAGCGAGAGGATGAAGAACAAGGTGTGAAAGACAGTGAAATGTTTGCAGAATTACACCCTCCAGAACATATAGCCCGTGAGCCAGATACCGAAACCCTCCCCCCACTCCCCCCCCCCCCCCCCCCCCCCCCCCCCCCCCCCCCCCCCTGTGGGATTTTTGCAGACATATTTTTCCTAAAACTACATTCAATTGCGAGTGTTATGCCGTATGTCTGCGCTCTGTAACCCGCTGGATGAACATATGGCGCCATTTTGAAGTAGGTCACCCTCGGACTTTTTCCCATCTTCATAAATCACATTTTTAACTAAAAATTGACCAAATTATATCATTTTAATTACATAAAGTAGTATTTTTGCACTTTTTCAGAGATGTTGGACAATATGGAATCTAATAAGGTACACTTAAACAAAATCTGATAATCCAGAAGTCAAATTTTACGTGTTTGATTACCCCACCCACCCAATTTCAATGGTAAAATATACATGTTAATAACTTTATGCAAACGTGGTATTTTTCATAGAACGCCTATATTCTCGTGAATAGTTAGTTACAGGCGTTCTATAATTACAATCGGTCGATGGGCCGAATGGGGTTCGCTGCGGGAAACTTCGTAAAATGAAAGTGTGCCAATACCAACAAGCTATATGTTAGTTCAATATTGAAACATGCTAACACCTGTAAACATTGATAGGTTATATTAAAATAATAATACGCATGTAATTTGCAAAAAAAATAGCTTCCCAATGAAATTTAGTTTAAATAGATTATCCCGTATGGAGCCTCATTTAGAACCTCTGGCACATATACAGTCAATATTTGAACCTTTTTACTAAACGCCATAGTGTCATGTGTCCAATTTATTGGACACAGGACACTTTTTTTTAATGTAATATACCAACCAATAACAAATTTACGTTTAAAAAGTCAGCTATTTGTTGTTAAAATGCGATTGTATTTTCATTGTGACGTCATACTATATTTCGTGTCCTGCCAAACGCGTAATAATACACTGATTGGTCATATTGCCATTACACGCACTGCCATCGTGATTGCTGTCTTCATTGTTGATAAGCTCTAAATACGGAAATACAGATACTCATTGTGTACTCAACGATTTGTGAATGCTACAGACGTACATTTCTGCAAATTTGCTAAAGTTGAGAGGACCATACGGCGACAGCCAAGAGGCATCAATAATTGACCTACATTTTACATAAGTCTACTACTACTAGCTGCCAGACACGAAACATTCGTTTCAGGTAGGAATTATTTCTTTATTACTTTGTTGACCAATATTTGAATCGTGCTGACTTCGACAGCACTTTTAACCACAGGGCTACTAAAATAATTCCATTGTATTCAATCTAACATGAATTCAAGTGGTGGGGGATATTCAACATTGCCTGTGCATGTGCCGAGTCATTGGTTTTCGCGACCAATGTTGTTTCCACAATTGTTGTTTAAATAGCTAATTTCTAATTTATGGTGCATCTCGGACTCTGTGTGTTTGTGGTAGACATAGCACTATGGCTTTCACTACCGTTACAGCCATAGACCTCACAGATACCTACTGTAGCGACTTGATTTCAAGATTTGAAATCTGTCGATTATTGTCTAAATACGCGTCTAATGGTGCTAAACCAGCAGTGCAAAGCCAGAAATTATATTAAATAGCCTGTATGAGTTACAATGGGTGACTTGCCTATTAAAATAAAGTGTTTATCGCTCCTTTTGTCCGACTACATAAATTGTACAGTTTACACGCTACTGTCGCCATTTTGCCGAAGAATTTCCGGCAGAATAAATTAACTTCCGTAATTCTGTTTTTAGTCCGGAGGCCAAAGGCCGATTTTGGGGCTTAACTTCGTTTTGAATAACTTAAGTTTTTTACTACTGATTTTGCCTATGTAGACTTTCTAGTTTTATAATCCGACTGATGCAAATCTGTTACCCTTGAGCATTTGGAGAAATCTGCATAAATTCAAGATGGCTGCCACCAAGATATATTGTGCGATATAATTGCATCCCGAGGAGGAAATTAAACCATCTAAGAGAGTATAAGAATGTATTAACGTGTTGACACAAACGGGCAACTTTAAAATTCAATTCCTTAACAGCATATAGAAAAAATCCAAGATGGCCGCCAAACATTTTACATACTTTCACTAATTCGTCATACAAAGTAATATACGTTTTTTATTATGTACGTGTTTAAAACAACGAATGTGTGTTTTTTGTAACTTTGATGTGAAATTATATACTAATCTATATAACACAAGTTCAAGATGGCAGCCATATATGAATATATTACAATGTACTTGCAACCATATCTTGAAATAAGAAACACTATATACTTGCAATCATATCAGAGCGAATTTGCATACCAATATTGTATTTAGGTATATAATTATTCCAATACATTGGGTATGTATTTAGACACATGTTTCAATCGCATTAGTCCAAGGTGACCACAAATATCCTATTACCTGATAACTAACTTGTGTAATAAATAGCTTTTGTAATTACACCTTGATATACACCATTAGACAGCATCGGCAATAACGTAAGTCTAATATGGCCGCCGGATATGAATATAGTACCTTATAATAGTAATACAATTATATTATAATATAAGATTTAAAACTCGTGCATTCAGTTAGATATTTTGATATGTTTTGTCTTGTCTTGCCATTACATAGCAGCATTCATACTTCTATTGTTGGCAGGGAGATATATTGTACTTCCCAATTTGTAAAAACACCAGATGTCGTCGTTTATATCATTGGCTCCAAAATGCTCAATGTGATTTACTGTGCAACATCGCATGAAATGGCTCCTCTAGATAGTGTCATTAACAACTTGAGTGTCTGGATATAGCAATTGAATAAGTACAAATGGATGATACGTCTATATATTTCTGTCACAATCGGTGACTACGTACAATAACATAGTTCAGCCATCCAGTAGCTTATTCCAGTTTCTGGCTACCATTACGTGCTTTCAACTTACTTAGTACAACACATAGCTGATAGTATTGGCCACATGTTTTCTTTCTGTGAAAGTAGTCAGTTTCCACAAGCGGCTGTATGCACATGATGGTTGATGTACACACTTTAATATCACTTATTACTTTGTAAGCTGCAAGTAATTGATGTGTTTTCAGACCACTATCGCCGATGTAGAGCAACATATTTATATGATGAGGTAAAGTATACACATGTACATCAATTTTCTCTGTGTATTGTTTCAAAGATAAGCAATACAAATACTTTATTTTTGTCGATTATTGTGTAGTTATATGCCATTTAATGAGTTTTACTTATTTAAACATATGACAGAATTCATCACCTGTGAATGCATACGATATGTAAAAACTAAGACATGACGCCGTCAGTATACATAAATGTGGATCAAAGAAAACAACCGTAATCACAAATATAATAATTTCGAGAAGAACATGGAGATGCTATATTAAATACCACAGGTAGGACACAGCTAATACAAATGTAATTGATATTATATGACAGACAATCTAGTTGTGCCACTACTAAATACTCACGGTAACAAAAACGATTATAGTACATGCAGGCAGCAATACACATGGTACACAACCATATATAGAACGTGACAAACTTCAAAGTACCATACTATGGATATGAGGCATACAGTATTCACGCAATTTGATAGACTAATATAGAAAATGCTGTTTGTGTCATCATAATTATATCATTGTTTTTCTTATAGTTATATTTACAATATTAGCTTTCAATTATTTAAACCGATACATTTTGTGTAATTAATGTCTTTTTGTGTACAGTATACATGCATTAATCATTTTTGATTCATCATTGCCTTGTATAATACTGTCCTTTTCACTTATGATGGATAGGTTTGCGAAGAAATTATATGGTGTTTATCAGGTTTAACCAACCAACTGGACTGTTTTGACAATACCAAAGCGGCATACTTGTTGTCATGTCTTCGTGTATTGCACTTCAATATGATTGTGTTTTTTTTAATGTTTGGACTGTTGGGTAATAGTTGTTGTCCATGTATACTGCATCTCTAGAGCCTCCATTAGCCATATAATTTATTTCCTTTGAAATGTAATATTTAATCATTACACGATATGATTGCCATTGCGAGGTAATTTATCTTTATATATACGTCTGCCATGTATATAAGTATCTAAGAGATATATTTACTTATAATCCTAGTAATTATATGCAATTTGTTCAATATAAGGCAACACTATTTTTATATTTGGCGGCCATCTATGATTTCTGCTATTGGTAGTTATCTAATTGTATTCCTAAGTTAGTAAAAACGTTCATAGTATACATAACTTCAGTACTTTTATTCCAATTTGCTACGATATGACATCGATGTGCAATTATATACTTAATTATTATTCTCTGTGATGATCGTCATGGGATAATTTACTGTATATATGGCGGCCATCTTGGACTTTCGCTCTTCACAAATGTGTCTAGTTACTATCAAATTTACTGTAAGCGTTTATCATGTCAATATATCCAAGATTAGTATACATGTTGTTTTTCATATGGAGTGTACGTGGGAGCAGTCATATGCAAAATATCACGTTACGTTTGGCGGCCATGTTGGATTTTTACCATTTAACAGTGAATTGAAATTTAATGTTGATCACTGATCTCAATAAGTCAAGTAAATCCACTTTATGCTGTCAATGTATGCTAATACCTCATGTGGAAACAACTATATATGACACACTATAACGTTTGGCAGCCATTTTGGATTTATCAAATTTCTCAAAATGATCAAAGATGACATAGTGTCATCAGTCGGATTCTTGATGTTGATGATCTGCGCAATCAAAATCGCCAATAAAAAAAATATTTTATTCCAAATAAAGTTTAAGCTCCTGCATGGAACGTGCCATACACTTGGCTGCCAGACTATCTGACATCTGAGCGGGAAACCCCCACATACGTCAATCGATTTCATTGGTCGGTTACTTTGCAGATTTCCGATATTGTACCTCGGAAAAAAAAAATGGCGACGGTGATAAACTGAACGTGTTATGCACGCTGTTTTACAAAGAAATGTTGAGAAATAACTAGTAAGGAAAGTAGTTGCATATAAATTATGAATGACATTTGGTGTATTAATATTATTTAAACGTATTGTCAGATGATTTCGGTATCGTACAGTTCACGAAGTGTCAAAATTATGCGCGTATTCGTATCGAGTATTCGAGTTTAGAGTTCGCTATGTGACCCAATGGGATGGAAGCCAGTCTCTATAGCGAAGAAAATAATAAATGAAAAAAGTCAGATAATGAAAAATAGAAGTTAAACATGATATAGAGACATGGCATGTTAGTCTATGTTTGTGGCACCTCGATACTTGTAGATTCACTTTGAATATATGTTTTCAGTCCAACAAGTCGATTCATTATCTATTTAGGCTATTATCTGTTATCTATTGTCTACATATATAGGCTTTTAGCCACTTAAAAAAGACACTACTTTCATTCCCACTCCCCCCCCCCCCCCCCCCCAGAGTCAAATGTGTTTATAATAACTGTAACAACAGTGATGAAATAAGTAAAAAATTGAGGTGTGCGAATCCAGTTTGCACAGCGGTGAATTTTCCCCGAAATATCATGAATATAGGCCGGTGCAGTATTTCTATTAAGTAGGTGTACCCGGCTTCGCACCGTGTATGTGGCTTTGCACACACCTAATATTTTACATGTCTGATTATTCATGTTGTTTTCTTAAGACAAGTGTTTTCAGAAAGTCACGTGTTTACACGATTTAGAAAACTATAACAACAGTGACCAAACAAGTAAAAAAATTGAAGTGCAGTATTTGTATTAAGTATTTGTATTGCAGTGGGTGGGCTTCCTAAAAATTATTTGTACACAGGGTACCCATGTTTGGTCTGGGGTGGTGATGAGGGACTTCTTTGCTTCATTGGCGTGACTCACGAAATATGGGAGGGTGGAGACTGTATGTTTGTTGGGATTACAATCGTGTCTGTTAATTCTGCGCACCTAATAATAATTTTCCTTAAAATGTCCATATTCAGTCTAAATTTCCTGAACATTCAAGGCAGTTCTTAGCCGAGATAATCACGGCTAAAGTTAAACAGATGGCTTTTACTATTTCATCTGTCGTCTATTATCTGTATCCGCCTAGCGGAGACCCAGCCAAATTTGATCAAAATATCAGTCCATTTTGTCCTTGAGTTTTGCGAATAATACGGGAATAAAATGATAACCAATGTCGGTATATTTGCATGTATATTATTGGTTTATGAAGCTTTTTTTAACAGATCTGTTGTTGATCTATTAATTTAGTAAGCAGGACCAGTGGACCACTAATCATTTTGACCATGTTCTGAATAACTTTTTACCAAACTATCGGAATGGGATAAAATTGTGACTTAGTATACCGTTAATCAGCTGATTTATTCCAAAATCAACATAATTTATTCTGACGTAAGCTGGGCAAAACATTACGTGAATTGTGCATTAGCCGGTGCGCAGAATTAGCCGAAATGACATTTTTTATATTCATCATGTTCATTATTAAATATATGTTGTTGGGTTACCATAAATGAGAAATTCCACGACTTGCTACTAAATTTCTCTGTTTCGCACTAATACAATTAGCTTACCATATTCTTGACACTTTTCTAAATAGATGCCCCTTCAATTGTATGTTTTATGCCGTTGAAAAGAAAAAAATGTAAATGTAAAGCTATATTTACGTCATGTAAATGTATGTAACGGAAATTACATTTCTGAGACCCCTGGTCCCTTGAAGTGGAAATAAAATTAAAAAAATGACAAGAACAATTGGCTATACTATTATAAATGTAACAACTGGACTGTCACCCAATGGAATAAACACAGTTTAATGAATTATTGGTTCTACATCGAAACTAGAAAAACGACACACCAATATGTACATAAAATATAGAATCACTGATGTCTCATTATTATTGAACCATGTTATTGTAGTTGCGAACAATAACTCTTGCAATCTACTCCTGTACCGTCTGTAGCAGAGTTACTATTCCATTCATACATGTAGGCTTCCTCTACATAATAGCTAATCAGATCTGATTTACACTTTAGTTGTTAATTGTGAGACAATTTGTATATTTTCCATCTGAAATAAATATTATAAAAGTAATACGTATGGATCACGATTTGCCTGGTTTGGCCCTCAGGTACGTTTTCATCTTTCGCTCTTTCTGTTACCTGGGAGTTGAATTGGGTTATTGCCCATTATAGAAGTAGTAAGATTATTATTGATCCTACTGCTTTTGGGAGGGGCCATGTGATTCTGGTGTGGCGAGGACCTGGCATCAGATCAGGATCATCCTGATTTAAGGGCTGAGTATATAGTTCTTTTATTGTAAATATTCATTTCTGATTTTAGGATTTTCCCCCCATTTGTACATGTACTTGAACATGTACTTGTAGGTAATATATGGGATTTATACTAAACCCATTGACCCGGCCTTAAATGACCGCATCTGTTGATAACTTGATAGGCCGTTAGACCCCAACAAACAAATAAATGATATACGTAGGCTTCCTCTACAGAATAGCTAATCAGATCTGATTTACACTTTAGTTGTTAATTGTGACCTAATTTGTATATTTTCCATTGGAAAAAAAAACTATTATAAAAGTAATACAAAACTTTACGTGGGTGGTGGTCGGGAGAACGAGACGACGTAAATTAACGGTAGTGGTTCCTCCATATAGGAATCACTATTTGTCTGGTTTGACCCTTCAGTACATTTTTATCTTTGGCTCTTTTGTTACCTGGGAGTTGAATTGGGTTATTGCCCATTATAAAAGTACATTGTAGTAAGATTATTACTTATCCTACTGCTTTTTGGAGGGGCCAAGTGATTCTGGTGTGGCGAGGACCTGGTATCAGACCAGGATTATTCTGATTTCAGCGCTGAATATATAGTTTTGTTATTGTAAATATTCAGTTCTGATTTTAGGATTTTCCTCCCATTTGTACATGTACGTGAAAATATACGTGTACTTTTTCTTTTTATATGAAACGTGAATTTCGTCACTGATATCAGGGGCGATAACCGTGTTTCCATTAAAGGTTAATGGAAACTGTATTCTGTCTGCTTAGTTTTGTTATGTGCACTATGATCGTACTTTATAATGTGTCAATAAAAATATTTGTTCGGGTGACACATTTTATTGGTATAATAATTTAAAAATGTCATGTCTGATTTGCATATCAAAATAGCCTGATACCACCACGAGTCACTATCAGTAAAATCAATATTACTAAATGATTATATGTGTATAGTGGGCCTGCACTCGTAATTTTTAAAACTGGCGGAATACATGTACCGTAGTTACACAATTATACACTTATTTAATTCTTATAGGCAAACTGTTATGCAAACAGGTTGAAGTACATTGTAACGGACCGAGGTCTATAAATACATTAAATACGCCTAAAAGCGTCCATAAACAAACGAAAAAAAAAAGCTAAAAAAAGTTTTGTTACTCCCTCTATAACACACACATATATATACCTCGGTCCGTTACTTCAACCTGTGGATGGGACCCCAACTTTAGCTGGTACATGTAATTTGCGAACAGATCTCTTATTCACTATTCTGCAGAGGAAGACTATGAATGGAAACGTAACTCTGCTACGGACAGTACGGTTGTAGATTTCAAGAGTTACTGTTCACAACTATGAACAATGTGGCTTACTCGCTTACCACATTTATCCAAGTGTTGTGAGTTTTGATGCCCGGGTGGGATGTAGTTCTCTAAGCACTGTTTCATGTTTGGAAAGTTGCGGAGTCATTTGCTGAGTAATGGTTAATACTGGTAAGAAATTCAATAAAAGGCTAACCATGTACATAATAGTGTTTGATTGTTTGTTTCAGGGAAGCCGTCTACAGATCTTAGCCATCTGGATTATTCGTTGAGCCTCTTCAACTTCACCCTGCAGTCGAGGCAGACACCAGCAGGGCTATTGAGATAGTATATGGGCGGTTTCAGAAGAAGCAGATAAGGCGGAAATTGTTTCTCATTCTGCTGTTGAAGGACAAAAGCCACCAGAAGAATCACTGCCCGAAGACACTACTCCACCCAGCTGGGCAACAAGTTGCCAAACACTCGCGAAATGGGAACTGATCCAGTTCCTGACCTACAAGAAGCAAAATATAGTGTCGCCATGACAGACTGTCATCATCTTAAGATCAGCGACATCTGAAAATATAACCGTCGAGGAAGAGCTTGAGAAAGACAAGTTCAGTTACAAAAAATTAACCATTTAACCGGAGTACCATCCATGCCAGCGGCAGTGTTTGTGTGGTTCTTAACTCTGATTTCTGCTCAATCATCTAATCAACCTGTTGAATGATGTGTCATGAAGACATGTTACTTCTTGTGTTGATGGAATTGAGAAATGAATCTTATTCACACAAATCTGACTTGAATCTGACTGAATCGGTGACTCATTCTTGTGGTGGACAGAATGACATTTGTACATTTCTGATTATGTGACACTCGAAGGACTAGATATTGAAATGGTCAGAAATATATTTACTATGCTTTTACACTATGTGGCTGTGACCTCAGGTTGAAGTAACGGACCATGGCCTATAAATACATTAAATATACCTAAGAGCATCAATAAGTGAGAGAAAAATAAGCTAAACAAAATGTATTTACTCCATGTGTGATATATGGGAGTAAATAATTTGTTTAGCCTATTTTATTTCACTTATTGATGCTTTTAGGTATATTTAATGTATTTATAGGTATTGGTCCGTTACTTTAACCGGTGGCTGTGACTGGAGAATGTGGTTTATATGGGATTTGTGACCAGTGTAGCTCCTGATCAAATAGTACACTCATGTAGCCTGATAATGATGTGGCTTGTTAGAAGCATGATGGAGATTTCATTGATGCAATGGTGAACAGTGCAGATCCTGTGCGGATATGTGTATCTACACTGATCGCAAATCCCATAAGCCCCATTTCTCCAGTCACAGACACATATTTGAGCAAATTTAAAAAATCCTACCGCCAACCTAGAGTGATTAGCATTTAAGGTATTGCATTCAATCTTTGATTCATAAATTTCTGTTTAACGTCCACAGTCTATAAAGTCTATATTTGGTTGGTTTCACATGGTTTCTGTTATCTTCGCAATAAAGGATTTTACTTGAAACATCCAGAATAGACCAAAAGACAAACTTTGTTAGACTTGCGAAGGAAACAAAAATTTACGAATTTAATGAATGTATTTATTTGCTATTATCATGATTATAATTGTAATCAATGCCCAATGTCAACTTGTAACAATTACATGTGTACTAATTAAATTTCAACTTCGAAATTTGACTTCGAATGAAATGGTGCAATTGTTGATATTGGTCATTTGCAGTGCATTATGTGGAAAACAACATATGAGGGCATCATCTGTATCATAGGGCCTCAATCATGATTCATAACCAGGCATACAAAGTATATCGAGGTGTATATAGTTTTTTGTATTTCGTCCAATCGTAAGATTGCGTTAAAGGTTTTTGGGTACCCAATTATATCTGCAACCGTAAATAGCATTGAGTTGAATCTTCATATACTTCTTTATCGTTCATCCATATTTTTTATTCTGTAGACACCGATGTGGCTTTCCTGCACAAGGTCAAATTACTTAAAGTTTTGATATATTTGTACAAACATGTCAAAGTTTTTAAGTACACAATGTTCTCTGCAACCGCAAGTCGGGTTGACTGAAACTTCATATATATTCTTCTTTATGAAGTTGAAGTATCATATTTTTCTTTTCTATTGCACTGGTGGGTGCATGTGCTGGGTAATTAAACAATCGCAATTCATCCTTACCGGAAATCTGACAGGAGACCTGGTTTGGCCTCACATACGTCTTTGGCATTTTGTATGTGACTGTAATTGAATCTGGTTATATCTCTTGTTATGGTATTACGATTATTGTAACCTTTTTTTAGGGAAGGGCCAAGTGGACTTTGGTGTGGTATGGACCTGGCATCAGGTCAGGTTATTCTAATTTCAGGGCTGGACTATATTTTTCTCGATGAAATTATTCAGTTTTGATTTTGGGATTTTCCCCTAATGCAGCAGGTTAATACAGGATCAAACGTTTTTTCCCAGCCCTTTATGACCTGCTGTTGATTTTTTGGACCGTTTAAACACCAAATAAAACAAACAAAACAACTTTTGGCATTTGGTATCCGACAGTTATATCCTTTATGTCAGTATTAGACCATAGCTGTTGATAGGCTGTTAAACACCATTAAACAAACATTTCTATAGCCCACTCATACGGCTTTCATGCACACAGTGAAGGTGAAATTACTTTGAAACTTGCGTTAAATGTTTTGGAAATATATGCGTTAAAGTTTTAAGTAAACAATTTCTCTGCAACCGTAAGTCAGATTGAATTGAAACCTTCATATATTTGTCTATCAACAATCAACATCCATATTTTCATTTTATAGCCCACGCATGTGACTTTGATGCCCAAGGTCAAGGTCAAATTGTGTTAAATGTTTTGAAATATTTGCATTAAAGTTTTAAGTACACAATTTATCTGCAACCAAATATATTGGATCGACTGGAAAATGTCACCACTTCTTTATCAACAGCCCATATTGTTTCATTCTATATCTCACCTAAGCGGCTTTCATGCCAAAGGTCAAGGCCAAATGACTTTGCTACGGCCGCGGGTATGTGTGAGACCCCGCTCACTTGCTCTAGTCCTTAAAAGCAAGAATAACATATCTTACCATACTGATTTCATTTTGTTTTTTTCGGATACATGTACTGATTTTGTGTCCCGAGCATAACTGGAATTCCTTTTTGTATATTTATCACAACTCTTGCCTCACTAATATTCCAGTGTTCTCCCTTTGTTTTTTCACGCATTGATTTTGTATCTGGCACATGGCGATATTTCAAATTTGACCTAATATGGTCCTGATATATATCAAATCGAAGGTATCGTGGGTATTGTCAAAATCGGATGATACATCATACAAGATGGCCGCCGACAGGTCATCCTTTAATTATAGATTTCGTCTTCTTGTCATGTACCATTTGGCCGACGCTGGTCAGACTTCACAGTTGTGGTGCGTGGGTGAAGCATTTTCATATTTGTTAAAATGGAGGTTGTCGCATAATCCAAGATGGCCGTTGTAGAAAATTTGGTAAAATTCTTAAAAAAATCATATCAACCATGTTAATTTTACATTATTATTATTTTTACATCAAGCTTGAATTGCCACTTTGATATCAAGGGCGATAACATTGACTCTTTAAAATGTTATGTTATGGAAACAACTATTTATTCTCTCTATTTATCTTTTGATGTGCAATGATCATATTTTGTAACAAGTCGATACAAATATTTATTCAGGTGACACATTTAGTTGATATAAATAATTTAAAAATGACCTGTCTCATTTACAATCAAAATAGCACGATGATACAACCTATAAGTAAACCTAAGATTACTAAGTGAATATTTCTGTGTAGCGGCACTCGTATTTTTTAAAACTGTTGGAATAGTTACACAATTATACTTATTTAATATTTAATTCCTATAAAGAACACTTTGTGCCAAACAGATGGGACCCCAATTAAAATCATGATTTGCAACTTTGCTGAAGGATGTCTGGCACCCAGTCATTAAGTGCAAAGGCTTGTCTTATCAGCTCATTCACAAACACCACATCATACAAAACACTTGTCACATGGATTCACCAGTGGGTGTACAGTACAAAGTCCAGTGACATGGTGTGTGTGTGTATTTTTTTACTTTAACCTACGTTTTCTGGGGGAAATAACTACATGTACCTGTATAATATATGTGAAAATCACTACAATGGAAGAAATTGAATGTATGTTCTCGCACCCCCTTCCAAACTCCATTCACAATTCACACCCCCTCTGCATGAATCTGGATACTCCACTGCAGAGCAAAAGGTCTCATGAAACAAATTTTTGACTATACCAGCCGTTTGAATGTGTACTTGTGTGTGTGTAATATTTCTCAGACTTTTTCAAGGCAATGATTTCTGTTTCGATGTAATGTATGACCTGTCGTGAATTTCACGCACAAGTTCATATTGGTGCTTGTAGGAGTATTTGATATCCAGTATACATTTTCTATGGCTTTCACATTCTGTAAAACCGTCTGGAGTTTCGACAATGAAATGGAGAAATGGCAAACATTTTCATGTGTCTGAATGTGGATTATTTCTGGCACTCATATCTTTGGCTTATAAACGTCATTCAAATTGTACTGCGTCAATTTTATCGAATTTAAGATTGCATATTTCATGACTTTCTTCAAACGCCAGTTTTAGAAGTTGATGGTTTTAGGATTTTGATATCATGCACTGCAGTGCCACGGTGATAAAGTTCCGCTAGGTGGTCGTTGCCAATGTCCGGGACTGATATGTAACTGTGCGGACTCACCTAAACAAACCGCCAGTGGACACTTATGTTTGCAATGTAAACTCCCTGGGTAAGTTTATAGATCGCGGCTCAGTCTGGGTGTGTGCTAGATGTCGAGTTTTTTTTGTTAGTGGAAAGTTACTAAAATTAGGAAAATTGGGACGCGCAATATTTAAAATTGCGCCATGTCAATTAAAGGTGGTGCAGGATGTTGAATGTAATATCTTTATAATGGAAAGACAGAGTTTAATGAAACATAACGCAGTAAATGCTTAACAGGTTGCCAATTAATATCCCCTCGCCGATGGGCAAGAGCTGGTATATCGTTAGTCCATGTACTGCGTACGTATGTACGTACGCTAGTAACACCTTTCATTTTTCAATAACTTGTGAACTGCTTCCACGATTTTGATATTATTTGACCATAATGTGTGTCTATGGATGGAGCATGGTTTAGCATATGAGTAGACTCATATGACCCACGTTCGACCGCCCAAGGTCACGGAGTTCTTTTTATTATCAAGGCAGCCAGCGAGGGATTAGCTTCGTTTAATGATGCCAGTGCGAGGGATTAGCTTCGTTTAATTATGCCAGTTCTTGCATTATGGTATAGTTTGCTTTAATCTAACAATTTTCTGGTTTTGACGAAGAATCGGTTTCCATGGATGTGAATATAAATCTAAAGAACGTGAATGTATGGTGTGTACATATCATCGAACCGGTATGTCACTTCTATGGTGTGTACATATCATCGAAATCCGTCCGTTTGCTTGGAAAAGTTTCAAGAAAATTTACTGTAAAAATGACGTCACAGAATACGTCGCGTCGGGAAAAGCAGGTTCGGAAACAACTGATCCCATACCCTGATATCTATAACTTTACATGCTACTTGCAAACATGTAGTTGGCCTCAATAATAATAACATACACTCAAAGCGTTCTTTTATAACATGATCATTCATGTTATAATTGTTCTTGTTCATATTATCAATGTTAATGTAAGCTAGGAGTGTCTGTTAAACATATCCAATGCAAATACGCCCAATTTTTTTGTGTCTACTGCAAAATATACAAAGTGAAAAACAACACATTTTTACCATTCCCCACCCACTAATTTTACAATGGTTATTTCACCGGTATTCAATATTATGCAACGTCAGATCCTTAAAACCGGTTGCTATGGACAGACAACTAGTTACATATTTATTAGTATTGTCTATGCAGACTGCAGATACTATTTGTCGAATGTTCGATCCGTCTGTACGCACGCTTCTTAGCTTCTTAAATATTAATTGACTGCATCGATTGGGAATAATAATACACATATTAATATAGTTCGAGGCATGTGATCATTATCGTCAACAGGAGTTAATATACGATAATAGTTATCCATTTGTACATAGATTTCTTCTCCTTTTTTTACAATATTCAGTAATGGTGTTAATATCGTGCATCAAATATGCCTGACGGAGGAAGAAAATCCTGAAAGCTAAAAACAATTTTTTAAGATAAAATAATAAAACCATGTTTTGTTTTCACTTCGCTATCCGACATAAAGATGAAACCATACATATAATGGATGAAGTTGGATCAATTTGTTAATTATGCAATTTCAAAATGGCCGCCACATTGATAATTTATATATATGTATACAGCAATATATCGCTCGATATGATTGTGGAGATGGACATAATGGTCTATATCATTTGTAACTTCTTTATTATTATATTGAGGTGGCGGAGCAGCCTTATAATCTGGTGGAACATCCTTATGTCGTGCTGATACATCCTTATACATGTAGTGTGATGCAACTGCCTTATATTGTGATGGAAACATCATTATAGTGTGGTGGAACCACATTATGTTGTGGTGAAACTGCCGTATAATGTGATGAAAATGCATTATAGTGTGACGAAACTGCCTATTGTGGTGGAACTGCCTTATTTTGTGAGGAAACATATGTATAATGTGATGGAGCATCATTATATCGTGGTGGAACATCCTTTGAGAGTGGTGGAACATTCTTATATTGTAATGGAACTGCCGTATACTGCGTGATAACTGCCTTATAGTGTGGCTGAACATCCCTATATTATGGTGAAACTGCCTTATAATGTGGTAGAACGGTCTTATATTGTAATTAATTTGCCTTATATTGTCACTAAACATCATTATACTGTGGTGGAACGTCCTTATAGTGTGGTGGAACATCATTATATGGTGGTGAAGCCGCCTTATAATGTGGTGGCACTGCCATATAGCGTGACGACACTGTCTTATATTGTGGTGGAACTGCCTTATATTGTGCAAAACATTCTTTATATGGTGGTGATGTATCCTTATATCGTGATGCAACATCATTATATAGTGGTGGAACTGTCTTATATTGTAATTAATTTGCCTATGTGTGGTGGAAAGTGCCTTATATTGTTATGAAACACCATTATAATGTGGTGAAACATCCTTATAGTGTGGTGGAACATCATTATCTTGTGGTGAAACCGCCTTATAATGGTGGTGGCACTGCCGTATATTGTGACGAAAATGTATTATAGTGTGGTGAAACTGTCTTATAGTGTGAGGAAACATAATATTCTGTGGTGGAGCATCCTTATATTGTGATGGAACAGCCTTATATTGTGACGGAACATCCTTATAGTGTGACGGAACATCCTTATATTGCGATGGAACTGTATTATAATGTGTTGGAACTGCATTATAGTGTGGTGGTACATCCTTATATGTGGTGAACTGTCTTACAGTGCAAGTAATGTTCCTGATATTGTGATGGAACATCTTTATAATGTGGTGAAACTGCCTTATAATGTGTTTTATCTGCCTTATATTGTGATGAAACTGCTTTATATTGTGGTGGCACTGCCTTATAGTTTGAATAAACATATTTATATCGTGGTAGAACTGCACTATAGTGTGATTAAACAGTATTATGTTGTGATGGAGCATCCGTATATTGTGGTGGAACACCCTCATATCGTGATGGAACAAGCTTATGTTGTGATGGAAAAGGCTTGTAGTGTGATGTAACATCCGTATAGTGTAATGGAACATCCTTATATTGTACCGGAACTGTCTTATAATTTGGTGGAACAATCACTACACTGTGGTGGAACGTTACATTGTGGCAGAACATCTTTATATCTGATTGATATAAAAGTGTGATGCTCCATGCAAGTCTTAATTTAGTTAGATCAAACATGACGCAAGAGACCCTAACATTTTATCACATGTTTGTACTGCTACACGTCGATACTCTATGGAGATACATCTATCTTAACTTAACCATCATGATATCAATATAGCCCTCTCTTCAAATAGTAGTAGCTGCATCATTTATTTGGCCAGTGTGAATTATTTTATTGCATACATCCAAATAATGTAGCACGAGTGTAACATCAAATTAAATGAAGTACAATATATGCCTCCTCACTTCATATACTGTACATTTAATTTAATATAACAATGGTGTTACTATTTATACACATAGCTGTGGTTTTGTTAACTAATCAATGTTGAATGATACAAATGCTAATAATCAACATAATTAACTGATAATAGACAGATGTCCCGGATTACGTAATACCTTGATTTCATTTGCAACCATGAATCATCAATCTGTTCACTTACAAGTAACAGGGTCGTACTATTACCATATATTTCAGAGTATTAATAAGATTAAAAATGGTTCTGTAAGTATTAATTAGACAACTGGTGCAGACAGTGAAAATCCCTACTACTATGCGAACCTAATTTGATTTGCAATTGTCACTACACATGCCTGATGATCATATACATGATTCACATGTATACTGTATTTAAATGTTATTAATACTACCTAATGGTGACTATTGTGATTGTCACTGATTGTGTCAATCAATCAACCAATATAATAGATTCTTTCAATCATCACAACCAGTCAGCAAATGTTTTAAACATGTTTTTGTGCATTTTTATACAATTTGAATTGCTGAGAAAAACATGATTTTTTATTGTGATTTATGAAAATAAACATATTAGGCGGCATTTTGAATGTATAACAAAATTATTGTATCATGGAACATGACTGTGAATGCTAAGCAAACTATATTTAGGTCAATTTGTATTATTAATATATGACCATTGCGTGTTTTTATAGCATCTTCGAAATTCCAGACAGTAGTAAATATGTAGTTTATGGCGGCCATTTTGAAATATTTTGAGAGTTATGATATTTAAAGGGATTACATGTTCCTTTCACAGGTATATATAAGTAATGCAATGAAAAATAAGTGCATTTTAACATCATTACAGTTTTGTAATAGTTCTCAATAATAGTTATATTGAAAATAATGTTGAAAAAATGCCAATTTTGGCGGCCATTTTGGAAATTATTGGTATAGTATGATGTAATGATGTATAATGTCCATTGTATACCATTCAGTAACCAATTTTGCAAAACATCGTAGCTATTTACAGGGTTTGTACTTGCCTAAATATCAATTAACAGTCATAATATAAACGGCTCAAAATGGCATGGCGGCCATCTTGGAAAATGGCCGCCATTTGTTCATCCAGCGGCTTTTTGAGCGCAGACATTCAGGATTAATAGACAATAGGCTACTGAATCTGAAAATCATAGTCACCAAAAATCCCACGGGGGGGGGGGGGGGAGGGGGGGGGGGGGGAGGGGGGGTTATTGGTGGCTCAAGGTCTAATATTGCCACATACTCAGAATTTTCAGATGCTATGTGTAATTCAGTGGATAAGACAGAAATAATTTATAACTGTATTTCTGATGTAGACTTTTATGCACTGGTACAAACCCTTAACAAGGACCAAAGGACGTTTTTCCTGCATGTTCTTCATCATTTGAAAACAAATAGTCAACCTATACATACATTTCTCACAGGTGATGCTGGAGTAGGAAAAACAGTTGTTGTCCGTGCTCTATATGAGGCCCGTATACGATACTTCAATTTGGGTGTAGATACAAATCCTGATCATCCAAAAGTGTTACTGGCTGCTCCTACAGGTAAAGCAGCTTATTTAATTAAAGGAAACACACTTCATTCATTGCTGAACATTCCTGCAAATCAAGGCTTTGCATATAAACCACTAACAGCAGACAAATTGAATACACTTCAGTGTCAGTTCAGGCAAGTGAAAGTACTCATTATAGATGAGATATCTATGGTAGGCAACAGAATGTTTTCCTACATTAACCAGAGGCTGCAACAAATCATGGGCTCACAGAAACTATTTGGAGGGCTATCAGTCATTGCAGTAGGTGATTTATACCAGCTAAAGCCTGTGTTTGATAGTTGGATATTCAAGAATTTGGACAATGATTATGGACCATTAGCAATAAATTTGTGGAGAGACAATTTCAAAGTGTTTGAACTCGCTCAAATTATGCGCCAGAAGGACTGTGCCCAGTTTGCTGAATTGCTCAACCGTTTACGACAAAACAAACAAACGGAGCATGACATTGAACTACTGAACAGTAGACAAATATGTACAGACATGACAAACCCTCAATATCCACTTGATGTACCTCATATTTACTTGAAGAATAGTTTAGTTGACAGTCACAACAACATTATCTGTGATATTAAATGTGAACTGACAAAAATATATTCAGTAGCCATTGATGTTGTTCTTGGTGATGTTTCTTCAGATGTGAAGGACAAAGTCAAACTATCTATTCCAATAAATACCAATGAAACAATGGGACTCAGCAAAGAATTCAAATCTGTTGTAGGGTTGAGAAATGAGATATGCTGCAATGTAGATGTGACTGATGGCATTGTGAATGGTGCTTCATACATTATTGTAGCTCTAGGACCAGGTACTATCACAGGTAGATACAGGTATATATGGGTACAGTTTGATGATGCTGACATCGGGAAAAAATGCAGAGGAGACAACAAACGTCTATATACTACTAAGATCAAGAAGACCTGGACTCCAATATTCCCACTTAAACGACAATTTCAAGTTGGCAGGTATAAGTCTGTCCAGGTCATGAGGGACCAATTTCCTATCAGATGTGCTGCAGCAAAAACCTGCCACCGATGTCAAGGTGATACCATGAAACATGTTGTCGTAGATTTATCTGGACGATCATTTCCACATGCTCGCTATGTTGCACTTAGCCGACCAACTCAGCTCGATTGTGTGTATATAAGGGAGTTAAATGCAAAGACCATTCACGTGGATAATCAAGTTCAGATAGAGGTGCAACGGATACACTCAGATATGGAGCTGTTAGCCGACGCCGAATTAAATACACATAATGTACCTAAGTATACAGTACTTTATCACAACGTACGGTCTCTTCATGCACATATTGCTGACATTAATCCAGATATAAACTATTCACAGGCTGATCTCATTATCTTTGCGGAAACGAAGTTGAATAAAAATCACAGTGATATAGATTACTTCATGAATGACTATTACATGTACCGATTTGATTCCCCATCACAGCATTCTGCATATGGTCTTGTAGTTTACGCAAAATCTAAAGTTTCAGAAACTAATATGGAATATGTAACTATTCTGAAGTCAAAAGAAATGTACTTCGAGGCTGTTATCATGCAGATAAATACAGGATCGAGTACCAACCGTTCCTGCTGTGACAGTGGTTGCGTTGTATTCTTCACCAAAAACAAAACAGTATGAACTATATTCGTGTTTGACGGACATACTGAGCAAGGTTCAGATGTATAGCAAGCCATATATAATCTTAGGTGACTTTAATGTTGATCTCCTTCAGAAAAACTCCAAGCCATTGTTGAGGGTGACTCACTGTCAGCAAATTATAACCGAAGTGACAACAGATTATAATTCATTATTGGATCATATATATGTGAGCAACACTGTGGAAAACTGTTGTGCCACGGTTCTGGAATCACATTTTTCAGATCACAAACCTATATCCATGACAATTCAGTCCGGAGCAGCAAGTAGCTGAGTGCACTTGAATGGTATTGCAAATACTGTGTTCACTGGAGTTCTTCAGACATCGACATATATGTCCTAGCTATAGACGTCGTAATAAAAGTGAATATTTTAACAGCACTATTATATTCTGTATCAACAGACAGGTTGTTGTCATGTTTTGTTGGAAATTCAAAAATTATAATAAATCTGTCAACGACTCCGCATCGATGCATTGTATACATAACCAACACTAGATCAACAGAAATGCCAATGGATATGTAACCTGTACTACCAGAAAGCTCAAGAACTTGCTCCCACATTATTTTGTGTAAGTATGTATAGTCATATATCATGTCCTTCTATAGATTTTCCATAGAAACAGGTGGTTTCAGCTTAATCGTCTATAGCCAGAACATATACATTGTAGCTTGTTATAAAAACTTAACGCTTTGCATGTTGGCAAAAAAATGTTGTCTGCTGAATTTTCTAAACATGTATTTTTTCATCACAAACATCTCTAGGCGGCCCAGAATAATCGTCTTCACTAGGAACGATTCTAGTGTGTGGCCAAAATATGTTTTCATTGAGAAATAAGTAATAATTGTATATGAATCATCAGCAGACGACCATTTTCTATTCCAGCACTGTAAAGGTTAAAGCAGTCCAGTGAAATTGATGGCAATATGCGCTTTTGCTGACATGCAGACACTAGTTTAGCATATTGTAGTTATCATTTAATTGTTCCTGTTCTTTCTTATACATGTACGATTTCCAAGCCTTTTGTCGTACATTTATGACACTTTTATCATTATCATCATCATTAAACATGCAAATTTTCTTGCTGTGCTGTCCTTGAATCAGATTGTTTATTTTTGATTATATAAATGTTTAGAACACCTGTTCAGCCAATGCATTTACCTCATGTTTTGTGACTTAATATTCTTTCACAGTGGGGGCATTTGTGGCTGATGGGCACATCTTTATTTTTGTGTTCATTGGTTAAACCTAGTAGTAGTAAGGGAGTCAAAATGATACCACCTACCGTGGTATCGTTTATAACCCTCTATAATACCCCCACCACCCCCGAAAATCAAAAAATTGGTTAACGAGGAAAATTGGGTCTCCCGACAGCAAATTTATGAATTTTTGGAGAAAATAATTTTGAGAAGAGGGAGTCCCAATGATATTGGTAATTGACTTTTGAAAGTATATATTGGTGTCATAAATACATCATGTTTTTCACGTCCAAATTGAACAGATACATTTCATAGGTTAATATAATATTATAACAAAATGGATAATAAAATAGAATGGGAATTGGAATTTTGTAATGTCTTTGGTGAAAAATATTACTATAAATTGAAAACATTATGCAGAATCGAATACATGAAATATCAGCGTAATTTATTACGCTCCGATAAAAGCGTTGCATTTACAATATTATACCGGCAATTATGTCGCCGGTACAAGGATCAAATTCGTGAAACGAAGCGACTAAATAGGATCGGAGAACAACTACCGGAATATCATAAAACTTAATTTTATAAAAAACCGTTTAAAATCAACAGTTTCGTTTACGGATATGCGTTTTTCTACAATCATATTGTAATGGATTTGAAAATTCTAATTGGAAATTGAACAGAAAAAAACGAGTACCAATATTATTAGAGAAAATGGATAATACAATACAATTTGAATTGAAAATTTTTAATGACTGTGTTGAAGAAGTTTACGAAGAATACGGGGGTTATAATCCTGTATATAAATTCTATAAAATGAGAACACTAGGCGATATCGAATATATGAAATACCAGCGTAATTTATTACGCTCCGATAAAAACGTTACATTTCCAATATTATACCGGCAATTATGTCAACTATGATTGGACGGCCCCTATGCGCATTATTAGAACGACGCCGTGAACAAAGCCGCCGCAGACCCCGCATTTCAAAATGATTGGGTGCCCCGGCAGTACCATGCGCATTGTAAGATTGATGATGCATACCTAATTAAGGAACCGGGCACCCGCGAGAAATGTGTAAACAAACCCAGATGGCACTAGCCGAGACAGACACACTGGCCTGTGTTAACGTGCTAAAATCGACATGTACGCTTGCATTTAAAACTAGATTAACAAATAATTTTTATATTAAATGATACGCTATAACACAAGTAGCCAGCCCCCGACTCGGGTCAGTGGCCAGCTACCAATGTATGTATAACACGGACGGCCAGCCCCCGACTCGGATCAGGAGTTGGCCACCAATGTATGTATAACACCGACGGCCAACCCCCGACACGGGTCAGGGGTTGACTACCAATGTACGTTATAACACTGACAACCAACCCCCGACTCTGGTCAGGGGTTGGCCACCACTGTACGTTATAACACCGACAGCCAACCCCCGATCCGGGTCCGGGGTTGGCCATCAATGTATAATAAGATAAGGGGGCCTCACTAGATAACATACTCGTGTTGCTCTTGGAAGTGGGATAGTCCATCCCGTTGGACCGGCCTCAAATGACATTAGCTGATGATAGGCCGTTAAACACCATTAACCAATATTAATCAATCTTAGGTGCTAGACCATGTCTGGTGACCCACATATAGGCCATTGTCAGGTGAACGCGTTTCATGGGACATAATAAAGTATAACATGAAAACAGTGATTTTGGGAGCATAAAACCATGTTATTAATATTTTGCAAGTATTAGACTTGTAATGATAATTATTGATGACAAGTAATATACACTTGGATATGCATAGAGACACGGAAGTGCAAATTATACCATTGGGTATACGTATATGATTATGCATATCCAAAAGTGTAGCCCCAGATGTACATTGTACATGTACCACACATGCACACTGTACACGTGTACTGTGCAAAATCTATTACACATGATCTCCAACTCCAAAAATCAGTAGGTAGTAGTAGTGTAGTACAATACAATATGAATATGGAAAAACTCGGGGTACCCCAAACCCATCAACATACATAATCCCACGCAGGTGCACATATCAATTATGTACAAAAGAAAACTAAACCAAATGCCTATTGTATGTGCAACAGTAGGCCAACTTCAGCCTCGCACGACCCACGCAAGCTAAGCACGCCGATGAGGTGGATGATGAGATGTACCCCACCCCCACCCCCCTCAACTATGTACTGACCTGACTGCGGTACCCATGGTAGACGCCACCTGTTGTCGGAGCCGAAACGATGGTTACAAGTAACGTTCATAGGCGTTGCTACTCCAATCACCTTGTAGCTTGATCAAATTCACCGGGAGACCACATTGGAGTGCGAACGTGGCACCACCCCTGCGGAAGCTATGCCCGGAGTACTTATCTGGAGACTGGCCAATCTTCATCATACACTCCTTCAGTCTGGCTGTGAATACCCCCTGAGTTAGAGGCTGGATACCGGACGCCGACCGGAACCGGAACAAGGGGCATGTGGTATGCGAACGCGGACAGTCGAGGAGCATAAGCATGAGGGCTGAGGAAGGGCACAGAGGGGAACCTGTGATATGAGGGATAGGGATCTGAAGAACCCGCTCCTGGAATTGTATCACCTTGGACCACCTAACCCTGAGGACTGCACCCTCTGCAGAAAACTAAGATCTGATACACATAGGTGTCGGCTACTGTCAAACATATGTATAGCGGGTATGAGAAGACTGGATTTGCGAAAGAAGGAAAAGAAGGCCACCAGGGATGCAGCCCAAAATGTCCTGTCAAGAGACGATCTAGGTTGATGACAGAGAAAATCCCACGCAATATATCAACGGTTATAGGAAGTTTCTGATTTGTGGCCGACCCTTTTACCCGCCGCACCCCCTTTAATATGGATGTCACATACCAGTTACTATCTAGCGGATTCAGACGTCCCGCTTCTATATGCACCAAACGGACTACATTCAGGTATTGTCTGAGAGAACTGACACACAGCTTCCGAGACAAGAATGCTATATACCTGCCGAGGTCAGTCTGGGATAATGGCACAGGCAGAATACCAAGTCTTGTACAGAAATCCAAGTAACACCGTAGGTGTATATGATACGTCTTCTCCGTGCTAGGAGCAAACGTATTGCTGCGAAAAAATAAAACCTCTGCGTCGAGGCTACGGGTTAGCCACACCTCGCTCAGTCTGGTATGGTCTGGACCGCGACGCCGACCGTGGTAGGCGAATGCCCCTGCCGGCCCTAACCGGTGTGGAACCTGTCAAGCAAAAAACCAAAATGAGGACAGTGTCATGTGCCACCACAACGGCGAGGGTATCGTATAAGGAAGCAGATTCTGCATGTGACCCTGGTCATGAAGTCTGGAGGCACTGTCTGCAACCCAGTTTTTAACACCTGGGATGTGTCTGGCTGTCATGTGAAAATTATGGGCCGCTGACAGCCAGAACAGGTACCTAAGACATTTCATGACCAAGGTGTTCCTACACGTCCCCTTGTTGATAGATGACACAGTTACCATGTTGTCCGAGTGCAACACAACCCGTTTGTTACACCAGAGATGGGCCCACCTATGTGCTGCCAATACCACTGCCAACACCTCTTTTTCATTTATATGAAAAGAGGATACCTCTGGCAGTCTAGTCTGTACATGCATCGGTGAAAACACAATCAATAGGTTTATGGTCCAATAGGGTGGATCGACCATTAAACGTTCGGAGGAATGAGTACCACCATCTCAGGTCTTGGTGGACCATATGCGACAGCACAGCGCGATGTGCATTATGTTTGAGCATGCCGATTTGTGTGAACATCCGCCGGAGAAAGACTCTTCCGCCACGTACAACACCAGCAGCCCATGACAACCGCCCTGCGAGGGACTGAAGTTGTCGTTTCGATGCGCGTTTGCGCGACATAAACATATGCAGTTCTGCCGACAATTGACTCAATTTGTCTTCGGGAAGACTGAGCGTCTATTGACTGAATCCAGTTCAATACCAGGAAAACCAGTTTTGTCGTGGGGTCAACCACTTTGCCCCAATGAATCGCGAAAACCGAGCTTCCGGAGAAGCAATATCAAACATTGCAGTGCCGCCGCACATGCATCGAATGATTCGGATACAATAAGAAAATCGTCTAGATACACAATAATATGGTCATACCCCTTCCGGGCCATAATGCGTTTCACAGCCTGGGTGATGCGGTGGAAAATACCTGGAGACAGTTTAGCCCAAAAGGAAGTTTGGTGTCTCTTAAGGTAACACATTTTCCCCCTCCCCCAATATTCCACCTAAAGCCTGTGACAGACTGGCTACTTTCCCCGATCGATACCGAGCGATATGCTGATTTTAAATCCACCTTTGCAAAGTAGCAACCAGGTGACATAAGCTCCGCAGCATCGTCGATACGGGCGAATTTTTGCTGCCAGTCAGTAGAGCAGTGGTCATTGACCGAGGAACCAAGCGGCCGAGAACAGTCGTGTATGAGTCGCACCCCTCCATCACGTTTGGGGATGGCTGCCATTGGACTTATAATCAGGGGTTCCTCCTCACACACCACATAGTTACCGGATTCTATTTCGGCCATGACCTGCTTCGTTGCTTTATTGTACAGCGGGCTATCGGGGCGAGCTAATGGGTGGTTGTCGCAAGCGGCTGCGGACGATACTATGCCCGGGTCAATTATTTCAAACCCATTCTCGATACCGTTAAGCAGAAACTCGCGGTCCACATCATCCCCAAGCTCCTTCTGCCAACAAGACAGATTGAGACCGGAAGTAGGTATAACCATAGTGTCTAGTTTTTTTCATACGTATGCGCGGATGCCGGGTGTTTCAAGCCACAGCCCGGTACACTGCACCTATGGTCGAAGCGGCATGACTGATAAGTACATCCCTTCGAATTGAAATTCCTACATACCCCCTGGTCCCTCCCCTGGGACTTACCTTGTTTCGTAGCCTGCTGGTACTGTGGTCTCTTACCTGTAGCACTGTGGCCTAGCGCTGGCTTGTCGCGGGGTTGTAGGCACAGGGTGTGTAGATGTTGCACGTCTGTGCCCCACCTAAAACCCATGGAAGCCTGGAGGCGTCTATACTCCCTGTCATACGCCAGAACCGATGCCATACTAAATCACTGTATCAGCTGGTATATCTTTGTGGTGTATGACAGGTAGTCCATGAGGGCGCGTCCAGGCAGCTTACCTTCGCTATCTAACTTGTATAAAATTGCAAGGTTGGCTATGGACCACTGCGTAAAGGAAATAGTTTCCAGTTTGGGTTTTCGGGCTCCAGTTTTACCAAGAATTTGTTGATCCCCGTGACCCCCCAATACCACCTCATCATCCACCACACTGGGCACAAAGTCGCATATATCGTGAAAGTCAGATGTTGACCTACCTTGTGCCGCTGTTGAAATATGCACTTGTGGGTCACTCCAGGATGTTGTCTCAGGTGCGGCTCCCACACTATCCGCAGGAATATTATGCACGTTTTGTGGATCACTACTTGTGAAGCAACAGGGAATTTAACATGGTAGAATATGTATCCGAGTTGCACTGTGCCGTGTTTGGCGGTGGGTTGGTGGCCGGCCCGTCGTCTTGCATTACAAGGGGAACGGTCGACTTAATTCCCCTTGAAATGTGTAGAATGAGGCGTCGCTGGCCCATTGGTATTTTTGGGCAATCGATGTCCGATTCTTGTACCAGCTGCAATGCATCCAGGCAGGTAAATCCTCTCTTCAACAGTTCGTTGATGCAAGGTTGAGGCCACCTTTTTTGAGATGCAGAACTGGATTAGCTCGTCCTCGTCGTTCAAACCCGCGATCCCCGGTGACTCCGTACTTGGGTCGGAGTTCGCCATGACGATGTCGTTGAGGGAGAGGTTTATTTTCCGATAAAACGCGGGGACGTGATCAGATGATGCCGAGTCCCGTATGGCCCGAAACCCGCTAGGTACGAACTGGCGTTGGCCCGAGTTCGCCCACAGTTAATCATTTCCAACCGCAAGCCCACGTGGTGTCATTAATCCGATATCTTCCCTCTTCTTTAAACAAATCTTCGCACTATCGATCCAGATACGCCGGGAGGTTCGGTGACAGAGCCGCGATTAATGATTTGCATTGTTCTCGCACACGTATTTATTCAAACACACTGCACAGCAGTTTCCTGTTAATTGTTTGAACATATCTCCTCCACTTAATCCGCCATTTAAATATACGGTTAATATATTCCCAATGCGTCACGTATCGAACACATAACACACCTTAAACCAGTTCCATTGTTCACCTACACGTGGTAATCCAAGAACGTAATCCTTTCAAATTGTTGGAACTGATACGAAGCGCTATCTATGGCGCGGAAATTGGGAATGACGCGGCGTCGGTCGACAAAGCCCCGCGCTCGGGGCTAGCGCTCTGATTGGACATAGGCCGATAAGCAAGGCACAGCGATTGGCCAATGCAAACGAGGCACAACCCGCGTAACCCCAGATCCCGCGTTTCGCTATGATTGGACGGCCCCTATGCGCATTATAGTAACGACGCCAGTGAACAAAGCGCCGCAGACCCCGCATTTCAAAATGATTGGGTGCCCCGGCAGTACCATGCGCATTGTAAGATTGATGATGCATACCTAATTAAGGAACCGGGCACCCGCGAGAAATGTGTAAACAAACCCAGATGGCACTAGCCGAGACAGACACACTGGCCTGTGTTAACGTGCTAAAATCGACATGTACGCTTGCATTTAAAACTAGATTAACAAATAATCTTTATAATAAATTCTATAAAATGAGAACACTAGGCGATATCGAATATATGAAATACCAGCGTAATTTATTACGCTCCGATAAAAACGTTACATTTCCAATATTATACCGGCAATTATGTCAACTATACAAGAGGCAAATACGAACATTAAGACAGATAATGCGTATCGGATATGAACCTAAGGCGTATTATACAAAAAAATTAAAACCCAACGATTCGTTTACGAACGTACATTTCTACGATATCGCTTATAAATTTATATTGTAATCACAACACCAAGCAGACGACAATGTTTCACTTACACGTGTTATAAACACACAAATTATGTGTCCTACCTTACACGTATATTAAGTGTCCATTTTATAGAGAGATTACACGATTACGTCTTCCGGGATGAAACATAAACACACTATAATATATACTACACACACGTGGGTGTGTATTACACAACCCGCTATCGATATTCCGGAATGAAACATAAACACACTATAATATATACTACACACACGTGGGTGTGTATTACACAACCCGCTATCGATATTCCGGAAGTATTTCTTACATTGTGATTGGTTGGCATGTTTTTTATTTTTTTAATTTTACTTTTAATAATTTAGAACGTTATAACCTTTATATTATTATAAAAATAAAAAATGTTAATTATATATAAAACAAATAAAAATAAACGAGTAAATATTTGGTATTGCACAACACGGTTTTAACTTCATATATGTAAAATTAACAACAATACTTTGTCTTGGGGACGCCCCTTGACGAAAAATAGAGCGCTCAGTGCTTCCGTGCACACACTTCCAAGGTTGCCTAGACTTTCGACACTGGTTCCTAGATCAGCCGATAGATGGGGGTGTGCTGTAGGCAGCTATTACACCCGGCTAGCCACAACATGAGACGAGTAAGACAAAGACAAGATCAGACAAGATCAGAAATGGTGGCTAGCGGGTGGGCCCAGAAGGGTTTTGCTGGCGTGGGTTTTAGAGCCTTCGGTGGTGGAAGCTAAAAAAAAAAATTCTTTTTTTTCTTTTTAAATTGTTAATAATGTTTTCCTAAAAATTAATTAATCAAAATTGTTTACTGCGACAATATAATTAATTTTAATTAATTTTATAATTAATTAATTATTTTTTTAAAAAATCACAATGGTGCTGTAACATTTCTTTCGACTTTATCTCCAAGTTTTTCCCTAAATTTATCCCAATCAGTACACTCAATCTTGGGCATGGTGGCGCGTGCCTTGATTCTTATATCATTTTTTAATTTTTCATATCTCCGCATTTCTTCCACCACGGATTCAAACTCTAAATTTGATATTTTCTTATCGGCCAACGCTTTGGACACCATAACGTCGATGCTATTTTTCTTAGACCTGGCAGAGAACGGATATTCTATCATGTTTTCTACATTTTTTCTCGAGTTTTCCACCCGACGCCCTAATTACCATACACAACAACCCAGAAACGGCCGACACCGCACATAAAATCCCCGCTACGGGAACCGTTATAATGGTGGATATAGTTGCAGCTGTCCCCGCCCCACACAACACAGAAACACTCGCCAGAGCCGTGCTAGATACTTCAGCCATGTTCACCGCGCGCCTATATTTTTTAGCGTTTCTTTTTCTATTTGTATATTCTCTAACTAAAATATCCTGCATAGCGACGATATTATTCAACCTAAAATCTGAACTTCTTTCGTTAATTGTACACAGTGTTGATGGAGTGGTATTGACAATTGGAAGCGTTGATTCGTTCATATTTAAATTTTACAAATTTATTTCTATATATTAGTATTTACACAATAAGTTCAATTAACAATGAGACAATAGTGGAAGAACTCTCTGAGTCACCGATTTTCGTAACAAAGTTAATAACACTACCTTGGGAAAGTCTAATTCGATCATTACCGTCGAACGAAACAATCGTCGAACTATCTCCAGAGATTTTAGTGACTCCAACCCCCCGTTCTTCCCCATCTACTACAATATTTATCGCGACCGCGCCCACAGGTTTACCATTAGCATTACCGAGCAGACCGCCATTTGGATAACTTCACCTGCAGCTGTCATAGTGTATCCCCCATATTTATTACTCGCTTTGGCACCGAACGAATATTCATAGTGCCCCTCAACCAATGGGCCCCGCTTCTCAGCCCAAACTGTTATGACACGTTTTGGTGTTTTCATTGTTTTCACTATTCCGGCAAGCGCCCTGTTTGCGTTATATGCCTCAGTACGAATCTCATAAGAGGCCTCCTCAAGAGCTTTGGTCGCGGCTATACGATCATGTTTCAGTTTATCAGAAACTTCGGTTATTTTTCCATCTAGTTCGGTAAGTGCCGCTTCTCTGCTGAGAGAGTCCTCTAAGCGCAACGCATCATAAGCCTCCGTAATGGTCGCCTGGTGGCCTTCTAAGGCTTTATCAATACCCGACCGGGCCTCTTTTTGAAATTCGGTTATTTTTTATTTTTCCATCTAGTTCAGCAACCGCCGCCTCTCTGATGAGAGAGTCCTCTGAACGCAACACCTCATAAACCTTCGCAATGGCTACCTTGTGGTCTTCTCGGGCTTTCTCAACCCCCAACCAAGGGCCTCTTTTTGAAATTCGGTTATTTTTCCATCTAGTTCGGTAAGTAGCGTCGCTTCCTCTGTTGATAGAGGTCCACTAAAGCACACCCCTATAGCTTCCGTAATATCCGCCTGGTGGTCTTCTTTCTCGGGCTTTCTCAATACCCGTTCGGACTCCATCAAGATCAAACCGGGTCTCTTTTTTAAATTCGGTTATTTTTTCGTATATGTCAGTAAGTGCCGCTTCTCTGTTGAGAGAGTCCTCTGAGCGTAACGCCCCATAAGCCTCCGCAATGGCCTCTTTGTGGTCTTCTCGGACCCCCTCAACCCCCGACCTGGTCTCTTTCAGAAATTCGGCTATTTTACCGTCTAGTTCGGTAAGTGTCGCTTCTTTACTATGAGAGTTCTCTAAGCGCAACGCATCATAAGCCTCCGCAATGGCCTACCTCAAGGTTCGACTGGTGGTCTTCTCGGACTTTATCAATACCCGACCGGGTCTCTTTTCGAAATTTGGTTATTTTTTTATCTAGTTCAGTAAGTGCCGCTTCTCTGATGAGAGAGTCTTCTGAGCGCAACACCTCATAAGCCTTCGTAAGGTCCGCCTGGTGGTCTTCTCGTGCTTTCTCAATACCCGACGTGGCCTCTTTTCGAAAATCGATTATTTTCCCGTCAAATATTCAGCAAGTGTAGCTTCTTTGCTGAGAGAGTCTTCTAAGCGCAACGCATCATAAACCGCCGTAATGTCAACCTGGCGGTCTTCTCGGGCTTTATCAATCCCCAACCGGGCCTCTTTTCTAAATTTGGTTATTTTTTTACCTAGTTCGTTTAGTTCCGTATGCGTTTCTTCACGACTTTGTGTATTCACAGCCAGGGCATATTCTCTAAGTTGTGATAGTAGACTTTTGTGAATCTCGTCCGTGGCCCTCGATATAGTTCTATTGATCAAGGCCTTTGTTTTTTGGGTAGTTAAAAAGTCGCCCTCTGTCGGGATGAATCCCCCTTCTGCCGGTTCCAAATTATTTGAATTTGTCACCCAATCGGAAGAACTACCTGGTCCGTATATACTCATTTTCAATAATATTGATAATATATATTACGAACATGCGTTTAATTCTAAATAATTAATTTGAAATTTCTAGGACTACCGAAATCGGGTAATCGTTCTTCATCTCTCGCCCTTTATCATCGAGAATAGAATCTTCAACTCGTGGATGTGTCCCGATTCCAAAACTTTCATCTCGGGGTGTGGGAAGTCTAAGGTCAGGGTCTCACCATAGAAACAGTCGCTGGCGGGCACGGTTTTCAGTAATATGCTGGGAGTGCCGTCTACCGTGTTGTACGATGTGTTCACACCCGATCCAGGTGCGAGAGTTTTCGTGATGGCGAAGTTCACCGGGGTCGTGCCGACGTGCTCGCCAGGATCAAACACTCCGTCATCGTTGTAAGGGTATGTTATTTTAAATCCTAACAGTGAGCCCAACCCCGGTGAGATCCTTAAACGCCTATCAACGGTCAATGTCGTGAGCCCCGTAGCTTTCGAGATTGCGAGAGTGACTACACCAGGAATCTTCTCCGCGACAAAAGCTTGGAGATCTCCGAAACTCCAAAGACCCTGAGGTACTATAGCATCTGGTGGACTTCTGAATCTATTTACGTCTATTCTATGTGGCAGTTCGTAGGGGTGTTCTGATGCGAAAAACTCGACGTCCTCGACTTCTGTTGTGAAAAAACTCGAGCGTTTCAACGTTTTTTCCACCCGACCGTGAACGTGATTGATCTAAGACCTACCCGGCGTTGTCCGCAGCAGTTGTCTATTAATTTTTGAAGTTCACAACTCCCTTTTTGAACATTAGTGATAGTAGCAAACATAATAATATCTTTCAATGGATACAAAAGCATTTAGCTTTAACTCTAATGCAAAGTACGCGGTCGGTGGTAAATACACGCAAAAAGACGTTGTTAACCTTGTACACCCAACCGTAACGGTTAGACCGGACAGTGGCTTTGCCACCAATTTCCCTAACACGTTTGAGAAATATAGGCTGCCCAAGATTACTACGATGGAGGCGGTAAACGGGTGGAAAGCCACACCGATGCAGTTTTGGCAGAACCAGCTAAATTTTGCTGTATGGTGCGCAACAGCCGGGTGTGGAGTTTCACATAAAGACCATCTAACATCCAAGAATATCATGCTCGGAAGTGTCTACAACTTTCACACGTATTATACTATTAGGAGGATTCTCAAAGAACTAGGTATTTCTCTACCTCAAGACGACGCCTGGGATCCCATTTCAAACGCATACGACCGTATGGCGTTTGAAAGACTGTGTAACGAATTTAAACGTTTCAAAAGACGCGGACTGGAGACAGAAAGCATTTCCTACCACCACCGGCCTCGGGGACGTTCTCATTCGGGGCCAGTCCGGGAATTGGACGCAGACCGATTTTAGACACGATTACTCCGGTGACCACATCGTCAGTCGGAACACCGGGAATTTTGACCCCGCCACTATGACTTTCGGGCCAGAAGTGTCTGGAGGTCGGCACTGTGGCGTGTTTTCTTGTAAAATGTTACCTCCGAAACTGGCTCACGTCGATTACATACAGCAGGCTGCTGAGGTTCAGAACGCGTGGACCACATTTATGTTAGATAAGGGTCTAGGGTTCACGCAGGCCGGGGTTACTCGCGTCAACGAATCTATTCGCACGTACGTCTGGGCCATCCTCGGCGCACAGAAGCAAACTCGCAGTTCTATACTGGGCACGGGAACGGCGTTTGATGCACAAAAACAATTCTTGGCACTTGTAGAGGACGCCATCTCAGCTAAGGTGGACCTGGAGAAGGCGATCAAGAATTATCAAGACGTTTTGCAGACTGCCAGCACCCCAGTGGACTATGTATTTGGAATAGGTCTTTATATGGCGCCGAGCAATATGATACTACGAGACGACCCGGTTGATGGTTACAATAATCAGATCGTAATCGCCACCGCCAATCAAAAAATCGGTCACAACGGTAACGTAACACGGATATCATCAAGCGCACCCCCAACACGATCGGGTTCAACAGTGTTGAGGGAACCGATTTCATAAAACGCCCAAAACACAAAATGGATACACATCCCTCAACACAATCGAACCCAGTACCCCCAATTCGTAAATTGGATGCACCATCGAGTTCCATCAACAGACCAATCGCGATTGGAGAAACACCAATCAATCACAGATTGGGTGAAATTGGAAGCACAACACACGAGGAGGAGAAATTAGCGCTCGTCGTCGCCCTCGTGGCGATCGGATTATTTGCGCTTTGGTTTTAGGAACTCTGGCGAAGAATAGTAGGAGACCGGCGATTGCCACGATTAAAGCCCAAGTATTTTTGGCTAGCCATCCGGCCGTTTTTGATAATATAGATAGCAAGTAAGAAACGATACTTCCGATCAGTCCAGGTAGTGCGGCAGCCGCCTTTTCGGCTAATTTAGCCAGGAGACTGGCGAGGGCTTTTAGTTGTTTTTTTACCCACTCCTTGGCTCCGCCTGATGGCGCGGGTGGTGGTGGTGTGGGTGCTGGCGCGGGTGGTGGCGCCGCACCACCAGTGAAAGCTAGAACTATGGTCGATATAGTCATGCTGATAGCAACGAGGATGCTTGCTATCGTGATGCCCTGTTCTCTGCATAGAGTGCGAAGACGCTCACCGATTGTCGTACGCTCACCGAGTATTGTCTCCTCGCGCAGTACCCTCGAGATTGTTTCGCGGATCCGACTTATTTGGGTGCGGAGTGTCTCACGGTTAGTCGAGGCAGCCTCCAACGAGCTGCTCTTTCATCCCGCAACGACCGCAAGCGTTTGTTGATCCGCTCGGTAGATTCTCTATCACCACCAGCTTCCTCCAGTTTTCTTTCTTCTAGCGCGATATGTTCATCCAGCGACGAGAGTTTGGCGAGGTTAAGGACCAGTTCGCCCCGGACTGTTTGTAGAGCCTTATCGAGGCCCCGGAGTTCGCGAAGAGGTAACGGTGGGTCATCGTTGAGTATTTCCCCCAATTGCGATTGGACGCTGAACGTGGTCTCCATCGTGTTAATAGCATCGGTGGCTACTCGAGGGACATCGCTGAGCGCGACCGTTTCTATCGCGGAGGCCGTTTTCGCCATCGTTTCGTCGGTAGACTGTAGGGCCTCTACAGCGCGGGTAGGCATAATTGTTTTACCCCTCTTCCAATCTGGGAATCCTAGTTCGCTCTTTATGATTTCGCCACCGCCCCGGTTTCCTGCAACGGTGTTTAGCGATAGGGGTTTTGCGTTCTTCATGTTGACTATTGGGAGATTTGGTTCCGCTTTTAGTCGCAATCTACCGTTCAGATCCAATTCGAACTTGGAGTAGTCGCGACCGACAGATGGGACCTACACCTTTTTTCTGCCAAACCGTTGTAGTAGTTGTCTACAACTCCCTCGAGTAATTCCCGACTTTGACCAACGCTGCCGGTAGCGCCACCTAATTCCCCCGATTGGATTGGAACTGGAGGTTGTATCAAGGGTGTTTCGTCATTATAATCATCTATGTCATAATCATCCTCATCCACATCGACGTAAATAGCTCTGCCGATTTCATCCATGTCAATATTGTAATCAGCCATATTAATTTCTTAAAATTAATTATGTATTAAAGACCAAACCATACGGGCTTTAATATAGATTCACTAAATTATGTCTTCGAGTCAATACGGTCGCAAACTCAATCCATACCGCAGACTGCGTGAGCCCCTCGGGGCAAAAGGCGTGAGACAGAGTGTCGTTATTACGAACAACCCATCGACGATCGACCAGAACCAGCAGCTCTTGGTCCGCTTCCCCAACCTCGGAGCTAACGACGTCATTGTGCCGGGTACTGTTCGCCTCGCTTTCACTATTTCGCTGACGTCGACGGACGCGGACCGAACCGTCGTTCAGAACCTTGGTCGCGCCATCGTCAAGAAGATCATGATAAAGATTTCTGGTAATGAGGTGATGTCGATCGACGACAGCGACGTCTACCATTGTTATCAGGACCTATGGAAGACGGCGCAAGAGCGCGAAAACGCTGTCTATCAGGGTATTGACAGGGTATTGACACCAGCAAAAATAAGAACTTAGAATCGGGGCTGGTAACAAGGTAGATAACAACGCGAGTGACAATGCGGTCGCGGGCGCTTACGGCAACCGCTTCTACATCCCGCTCGACTTTGAGTTGCTGGAGAGTCACATGCCCTACTATCAGAGCGCTTTGGCTGACCGCCTCGAATACGAACTAACGTTCAACGACTACGGCCGAGTTCTCATAACCAGCGACCTGTTATCGACGTATACGATGGATAATGTTCCGCTGGAGTACGACATGGTCACGATGCCCGAACTCGCGCGATTGATCAGAACCAGTACGCGGGCGCGTTGCCATACTTTACGACCGAGTTCTTCGCCATCGCAAGATGACGAAAGACAAAGGCGACACATTGTGGAATATTAACGTCAACGTACCCGCTCGCTCGATGAAAGGTATAATGATGTTGTTCGAGGATGCTCGGTTCGCGTTCGGTGCTAGAAAAACCGACAAATTCTATAACCCCAAAATCACGAAGGTACAGGTGACGATCGAGGGAGTTCCCAATCAACTCTACAGCGCGGGTCTTCGCGCGCACCAGCAGTGGGACGAAGTAAGAAAGCAGTTTGCTGCCGGCTCTAAGCGCTCTCCGGAGGTTGCAGCGGTTGCCAAAGACCTGCATCTCTCGGCCGTCTCCCTCGCGGAGTTCCTGAATACCAAATACGCGTTATGGCTAGACATGCGAGCCAGCGACGACGACCAAATACACGGCAGCGGACGCCAAGTTGAGAACGCTAGCGAGGGTGTGACGATCCAGATAACCAAAGAGGCGGACGGAGCCGAGCCATTGAACGTGTACTTATATATAATTACAGACGCACAACTCAACATCGAAGATGGCCGATACGTCTCAGCACTCTATTGATTTAATAAAAAAATCATCTAACGATTTATAATTAATAAATTTGATAATTCTAAAGAATTAATTAAGAAAATTAGCAATCATTCTAACGATTTATTAATTAATAAATTTGATAATTCTAAAGAATTAATTAAGAAAATTAGCAATCAATACCAATTCACGATTGGAGATGCCCACTCTGCCATAATATGTGGGCAGACAGGATGTGGAAAAACGGTTTTCATCCTCAACTTGCTCGAGGAGTCCTACCTCGATGCCTTTCGTCACATTGTGATCCTGTGTCCCACTGTGCGGCACAACGATACTTATCAGCGGCAAACGTGGATATGGACCGACCCTGAGGTATACGTTATTGACCCCGGTGATAGGCTTCACGATTGGTTGCGTGGTTTATACCAAAGATTCCAGGGTGAGCCCACCCTATACGTGATTGACGATTGCTCGGCCAAGGCGGCGATGACCAAAAAGAAGGACATGCTCTCCGAGCTCGCATTTTCTGGCCGCCATGCTAGGCAAAGCGTATGGATATCCACTCAAAAGTACAACGCCGTCTCAAGGTTCTGCGCGAGCAAATCGAAATGGGTCGCCCTCTTTCAATGCAAGGACCGAGACTCATTCGATGACTGTCTTCGAGAGAATGACGTTATCCCAACGCGCGAGGAGCGCCTGGAGGTTCGACAGATGCTTTCGGTTTCGGAAACTAAGCACGCCAAGCTTTTGCTAAAGACTGATCAACCAACTGCTTACGAAGTTATCAATTAATTTTATAATTAATTAGCAATTACTGAACAAATGCTGAACAATGCTGAACAATGCTTAGCAATTGCTGAACAATGCTGAACAAATGCTTAACAAATGTTGAACAAATGCTGAACAATGGTTAACAATGTTAACAATTTGGTGCTCCGCTGCGAGCTTTTTTGCGAGCATAATGGTGATCATAAGTATCGGGTGGTGCGCTTGCCAATATGTTAAAGTGATGAGACTTGTTAGAATAGTTAAATTAATTTTAAGAAAAAATGAACTGCGACGAACTTCTCGATCAGCTAATAGAAGAAACCTCAACTCCGACTGCCAACATAGATAATGATCCGACAGAGCAATCGGAATCAACTCCAACGGCGGTTGGTATTGGGTTGAGTGCAACGACTCCGAATGAAAATGAAAATGCGGCGCGACGAGAGCGGCTAGCTGCGCTGGTTGCTGGGGGACAATCGGAGCATTATCTCGGTAGGCGTCTCTCAGTTTTTCAGGTGGATAAGATGTCAGATGCGGAGATCGATAAAATGTATGCGCGATACGAATCCAAATTGGGAGCGGAGATGACAAAAACTCTCGGATCGGCGGCTATTCATTTGTACGCAACCGCCGTTAGTATACTTCTCCCTATACCAAACACCGCGGGATTGATTGACGATCTAGAGACTGACCCTTTTATAGGTCACACTCTTAGAACAGCCTGCTGCTCAATTTATCACAAGTTTGGAATGTACTTAGCTCCGCTGACAACCGCGTTGACCACGGGTAAACACTGTCAATTTGGACATATATGCCCACGAACTATAAGCCCTAATATTATAAATGATGACACAAGACACACCCGCGAGAGTGACGGAGTTGAACCCGATTGCTCCAACCCAATCGAACCCGAGTGTTACTCCGCCACTGGATGACATACCGCATATAAACAATCCCAAAAGACAGGCAGCTGGGTGGGCGGCGGCTGCCAGCCGAAAAGTTAAACAAGATAAAATACTCGCCGAGCTTCGAGAGGCTAAACTCCAATCGAGATTGGGGTTGCAATCGGGGACGGAGACAGCAAAACATCTGAAGACAGAGTTGAGTACAACAACACCCCCAATTCACGAATTGGAAGCACACCCAAATTCTTTGAATTTGTCACCCAAATTCGTGAATTGGAGTTGGGTTGTTGGTGGTGGTCTGGCAGTTGTTGGTGCCCTGTGCGTGTGGAAATACCCCATATTATCGAAAAAACAACCAGCCAGTGTTCAGAAGAAAGTTACGAAACACCAATCGCGATTGGATGCGCCCCATTTTAAACATTGTTCGCGACCCCTTTTATATGCAATAATGGCTGAACAAGACGGTAAAATGTTAGTGAATGCGCTTTATCACGCCGTGGTGATATCAGGTTTCAGTATCGGGTATGCTCGACTATCAAAGATGGCCTAGGAGGATCCGCTCCCAAATTGGACTTTACTGTGAGAGACGTAGGGCTCGCGACCTTAGATGTAGCGGCCGCAGTTTGGACCCGAGATTATCTAGTTAAAGCTGGAATTCTACCAGTTAATATATGGAAATAAATGGCTTCAATCGCAATGATGATAGGTGGTGCGCTCTTAAACGCATTTGCGTTCACCGGCAGCAACTTTCTATTCTCTAAACTACAAAACTCGAACGCGGATGAGGAGAGTACGCGTCACGATTTAGCTGTAGAACAATTCAATAGCGCAAAGGAAGCGTGGTCGGAAAAACGAACCGCCCATCTTGACTGGGTCAATGAAGAGCTTCGCCGCGAAAATCACGCCGCACAAACTTTTCAGAACGTTGAAGAAGCCAACCGCGAGTACGCGCTGGCATATCCGCAGAAAAGTCTCGCGCGCTGGATCGCGAGCCCCAACTTTCAGATTTCTATGTACCGTCAGAGGCCCAAAAAGACCGCGAGATCGCGTTCATCGTCGTGGGAATGGGTGTGGTGGGTCTCGTCGGCTACTATATTCAATCGAGATTTTAAATTAATTATTTTAAATAACTATTTTTTTATATATATATATAGAACGATGTCAGTTGACAAACTTTATTTTGCTATGATTGATGTAGGCTACACTGCCCTTAAACACCGCATAGCTGGTGCAAAGGGTATGATTCGTCTGGCCCGAGATTCTCTCGAGACGTGGCGGGAGGACGAAAAAGCGGCCACCCTTTTCGCAAAGCGGATGTTATATTCCTCCACCAATCCTGGGGGATTAGATTTTCCCAATTTCCTTCAGAACTTAACCCCCAATCGCGATTGTACTTCCAACAAAGGTTTATTATTATCGACGCAGTTACCGGACGATCTGGCGAGGGCATGTTGGAGATTGTCAGATATATTAGAATACATCGCATACGATGAACACGCGCAAACTATCGGTTCGCCTAACGCGCAAGCTAGCGAACACGTACTATAGCCCCCGCGGCTACTGGAAGGGACTCGCTGCCATCAAGAACCTCGCGGCGGCGACCAAGGTTTCAGAAAACGCTGTCAAGGAATGGCTCAAGAAGCAGGCCATCTGGCAGATCTATTTACCCGCGCCTCACAATATTCCGCGCCCGAAATTCGACGTGCCGGTACCGAACCAAGTTCACCAAGCGGATCTCCTGTTTCTCCCTCACGATCGCGTTTCGGTCGTAAGACGTACAAGTACGCGCTGACAGTCGTTGACGTAGCGAGTCGTTATAAGGGGGCTGAGCCGTTGGCCACTAAAGAGTCTAAGGAGGTGGCCGAGGCTCTCTTCCGAATATATAAGAGGAGTCCTCTCAAATGGCCGAATCTTCTCCAGGTCGATCCCGGCCGCGAGTTCATGGGCGCGGTCTCTCATCTATTGTCTAAGCACGAAGTTTCTATCAGACGCGGCCGCGTCAACATCCACCGGGGACCAGGGGATCGTGGAACGCTTCAATCGAACCCTGGCTGAGAGACTGTTCGGACACCAATACGCTAAAGAACTTGTAGACCCTCATTCGCGATCGACCGAGTGGGTGGCCAGACTGCCCGCCGTGGTCTCCGCACTGAACGGAGAGGTGACCAGATTGATAGGTAAGAAGCCCGTAGATGCCATCAAGTTTAAAAGGGTGACGAGCGAGCCCTCTGCCGTCTCGCGCGGGCGACCCGTTGGTTTAGAGGAGCAACGGCTTCCATCAGATATTGATGTCCGGTACCTCTATCAACCGGGAGAGCTCGAAGGTGGCAGCCGCCGCGCGACTGATCCCGTGTGGTCTCTCAATGTATATCATCTAGATCGATCTATTACTAAGCCCGATGAGCCCGTGCTCTACTATTTGGATGATGGGCCATCTCGAGGGTTTGTTCGCGAAGAACTTCTCGCGGTGCCTTCTGACACCCAGCTACCCCCGGATCATCAGAGTCTTTAGATTGTTAATTTTCATAATTTTTTTCAAAATTATTAAATAAATCATTAGAGAGGTTCTGTATGTATTCCGTCTGGTAACACACGTCTTTTATCGTAGTATGCCGAGAGTCCTAATTTTTGTTGACAGTACGTTTTCATAACACCGTCTTTCATTTTAAATCCCCTATTTTGTGCTACATCTATAATGTGTTTTCCATCTTCTGTAGTTTCGGTTAGTACTCGTTTATATCTATCCTAATTTAAATTGTTAGTTCTCTTGGACATTTCCTTTCGCAGAGTTTTTATTAATAGAATTAAATTTTTCTACAAAATAACACTTACTAGATAACGCTATCGCCCTATCTCCGCTAAATTCCATTTTGAAAAGTCCGGGCTCTCTTTCGCTCCATTTATCCCAAGCCAACCATTTCTTTTTTTCTTTTTCAAACCCGTCTAGTAAGTTAGGTCTAATCAATTCCTCTATCGTTTTTCCACTAACTCCTATATACATACTATCCGTATCCATCTGTATTAATTCAAAGTCTTCTCTTTTTACGTATTTGTCAAGAAATTCGTAGTAAAATTCCAACATTCTCAATTTAGCTAGTTGATAAACCGCTATTCCACAATGGAATGGTCTCTTTACCGCACACCTGGGTTTTCTTGAAGATATTTCGTACGCATCTCCTATCTCTTCCAAATCATCAAAATACGCGGATCTTAATGCTTTGTCAACACAGGTTTCGTTTTGTGTATATGTCGTATTTAAATGTCTCTCCGTTGCCTCTATCATTTTTCCACAACACGAGTTTCCTAATAATTTCATTATGTCGGCTATTGGTTTCTTATTTGGTTCTACATCGCCCGTTCGTCTTGCGGCTGTAACTTCTTTTGCGAACCATTCGAATGGTTTTCCGCTAATATAATCTATAACACGATGAACTCCCGTTATTTCTAGGCCGTGTTTTAAATACCATTTCAACAGTGGCGCATACAGCAATACTTTGGTGGCCGACATAGATCCCACCAATTTTCTTCCATTTCCTCTAGTTCTTCCAGTATCTTCCAAATATTTTATCATGTGTGTGGGAACTTCATCAACCTCTACTTCTCTGTTTATAAATATTGGGGACATTTCAGAAAACTTTTAAGTTGTGTGGAACTTCTATATCCACTTCCGCAAACCCAAACCAGTCTACGGATAAAACTCTTTTACAAAACTTTTTAATAAATTTAGGGTTATGTGGGGTATCTATATGGTGTATAGTTTCTCTCCCACACGGCATCTCTTTATTTAACGTAGATAAATATAACGCGTTTGCGTCGTACCCCAAAACAGCCTTGCACGGTTTGTTAATTCCTGTGGAATTAGATCTAATATTTGAAACACCAGCTTCTGCATATCGTGTAAATACTATTGATGGACCGCCAACTAGAGCGTCCTTCATCATTTCGTATGTTTCTTCTTTTGGTGCATATAGAGCATCCTCCGGTATAATCGTCTTTGAAGATTTTTGTTCTTTAATGGTTCCTCTCAATAAATATTGTATAGCTACTCCAGGTAGTATTACCGCATCTTTGAAAATATCCACACCTCTGTGTTTATAAAATTCACACATTTTTTCCACCGCTTCTAGGAACGGTGCTACATCTAAATCGTTATAATATTTCAACCAATCTCTGAAAGTTTTCATATTATTTTCTTCGAAAATTCTACGACATTTACTTAATTCTGTTTCATCTATTAACATTTTCCCAGATAGTTTGGAATACCAATTCTCTATATCCGGTAGTCCTGGGTAATCCAGTTTGTCTGGAGAATCGAACCACTCATAAGGAAAGAAAGATTTCTGTCCTTTGCATTCGTAGGCTTTTATCCAACTATCGTAACTTACACCGGGTCCTAGATAAAGTATTACATCAAGAAATCTAAACTCTGGAGTAAATAGAAATATTGTTGCGTTTGCACGTTTTCCGACCATTACTTTCTTTGTTGTTGATGCCAGTTCGCCTACTAGGTATTTCCTTATTAAGTTTATATCGTACTTACTGCTGTTAAAACCTATAACCGGTACTTGCTCTATCCACTGTTCGATCTTGGCGATTTGGTTTTTACGTAAATGTTCTGTATTAAACCCATATCTTGACCACACTTCTTCTCTTATAGCCTTTCCCCTGACTTTTAAATCTTCTACGAATTTTTCTATAAGTTTTGCGGGATCTTTATCACAAATATGAGTTACTGTTCCTGAGAAATTATCTCCTATACTAACGCTTACCGGAACGTGCTCGGCTTCGTACTCTAGATTATTACCGAGAGTTTCAAATTCTGGGTTGAGATATGCCTCAAAATCGTATACTATCTGATATGGATAAAGAGTAGTGTCGCAACCGATCTTTATGTCTTTACCAGTTTTTTTGAAATTCGCATTCCCACATAACTACTAGGTTGAATTCTTTGCTTCTTCTAATAAGTGTATCTCTTCTCATAGTGGATGCGCGTTCTTCTTTTCTATGCTTTGCATGAATCTCACACCCGTGCCAGTAACAGCCGTGATATTGATATACGGTATTGGTTTCTGGACAGTATCCATCTACTGGAGCTCCTAAAATCCATCTTTCACCCCCGTGTCCACACTGTTCGTGGTGAATGTGAATTCCCTCGCGCTTTTCCACAGAGTACATCCAATCGATCGCCCCATAACTGTTAGAACTTTTTGGGTAGAACGCTTTCTCGAACGACGAACGCGGGCGCTCTAAATAATTACCATCACATACTACTTTTGTCTCACCTTTCATACATTTTGGCCCGTGTCTCTTCATATTACTCGCTTTCGTGAATTTCTGCTTGCAATTATCGCAGGCGTAAATTTTAGATAGGTTTTTAAGGTTTTTTATCAGAAATGCGTGATTATTAAACAGTCCTATTGTCATTGGTTTATTACCTATTGCCTTATAGTGCGCTGGTACCTTTTTCAACCACCATACGTTACATTCGGTTGGTTGATATACTTCTATACCGATTTTAAAAAACTCTTCAACCTTTTTCAGATCTGAAAAAGGAATTGGTGTGAAACCACATTACTACCAAAATATTGCTTACTAAGTTCTTTCGCCTTTTCTGTACATCTGTCGGGTCTTTTATCTGTCATATGCATAGCTAGACACCTGAACAGACAAAGGTCGTCATTATACTTATCCAAAGAATACATACCTTTTTTATTCTTCAGCCATTCTGGAAGTTCTCCTCCTGCCGCTTCTTTGGATTGTAGTCCCAAATCTTTTCCCCTACTACCCTGTATTAGCTTTACGAAAACCTCTACCCATCTTACAAACTTCCACTTTGTATTTGGTCTGTCTATTTTATCGGACATTATTCGTGTTTGCTCCTTATCTGACAGCCATTTTTTAACGGTTTTCATTGATGATAGTGGTTCGCTACCACCGAGATTTTTGTGCATTATTATAGTTACAGGTTTTCCATTTTTAATTTCCTCCATATGTTCTAGCTTGTAAGAATATGAATATCTCAAATAAAAATGGGTTGTTAGATACGGAGCGAGTTTCTCGGACATGCGTTCAGACTCGTTAATGTTAATGTTTTTACGAAAGGATAATGTAACTACACGTCTTCCATTTTCTACCTTTTCCAATGTTTCATCGTGAGCCCCCAATATTTCTTCACCTTTTTCCACTATCGCGCGAACGAGAAATCTTTTATTTTGTATTGGGCCACCTGTGTGTCTAATTTGGGACAAATTATTGGTGCTTGAAGGTTTTATTACACTAGCCCTTAACTCCGCAATACTTTCTTTTTGAATTCTGTTACCAACTTCATCCGCTAGTGAGATGTTTGTAAATGCCCCTCTTTTATAGGCGCGGGTAAACCGCTTCATAAACGCCTCATTCTTTGTGGCATTTATCAGCTTTGTCAACCCCCTAACTCTCAACCGTGTACTATAAGTAATCCTTAGAGATTCGGCTTCTCTTCTCAAACTTTCTATTTCTGCTCTAGTTTCTGGCGTTATCATATTTTCTGTATTATACTTTTGTATATATACTTTTGTATAACCTATAAAATTTATCTGTTCAATTGGACGTCAAAAATTTACATAATGTTTTTTTCACGTCCAATTGAACAGAAATATTTTATATACATATATAATGGAGTGTGTGACTTGTTGTAAGAGGTTTACGTGTAAAGACTATCTACGAAGGCATCTAGCGAGACGTAGAAAGTTTCCTTGTGTCCCCCACAATTTCAATGCCCCAGATGCCCTTGTAAATTCGTTAGTGCCCAAACTCTTTGTAGGCATAAGCAACTACGCTGTCAGGTGGCTAAAGGTGAACGTGGTAGACTAGAGCTGGTAGAATTAGTTGCTGATCTGCGAAATATATTAGCTATATCGGAGAAGAAAAATGAGGAATATAAACTATTGTACTTACATGAATGATTTCGTTTTTTTACTTTTTTTCAAAAGTCAATTACCAATATAATTGGGACTCCCTCTTCTCAAAATTATTTTCTCCAAAAATTCATAAATTTGCTGTCGGGAGACCCAATTTTCCTCGTTAACCAATTTTTTGATTTTCGGGGGTGGTGGGGGTATTATAGAGGGTTATAAACGATACCACGGTAGGTGGTATCATTTTGACTCCCTTACTACTACTAACCTTTCTCAACCCTGTTCACAAGTTTGGTTACACTTTCGCTTATTTTAATATAACTGGCAATTTGGCATGTGTTAGTGTATGCGTGTGTATGTTCAGATTTGCGTTAACGTTAATTGTTTGTCCAGCACTCATATGCGGGCCGCGCCCACCTTGTTTGTCAAGCTATGTGTACATCGACAACCCTCGTAGTCGAGCTATGCTGTTCTCCTACAGCTCTTGTTAATTTTCTAATACCATGTTCTCTAAATAAGGCTGTAAATCACCCCAGGATCTATATTAATGAACTAATTATGACATGTACTATTTGTCAGTAGTGTTTCCTACCTTAATCAATTGTAGACATTGATCAGCTGCAGAGGATTACAAATGTACATATATAAATTTGATAATGATACCTCCTTTTCCATTTTCAGTTACCACTCAATAATAACAGGAACCAATTACATTTATTATCATTAAACCAAAAAAAAAATGTTAAAACCAACATTTGTTAGTATTACAAAAGATAGAGTGATATATCTGTATGAAACCACATCCAGCTCTGGAGTCGCCTTAAGTTAACATTTTAGCTGGGGATTTGTTTGTCATTACACCGGTGAATGGTATGTGTCCTCGCAGTTAGCTATGTAGGTCAATACAAGATGGCGGGAACTATATCTCGTATTTTTAAAGAAAATAAGATGTAAGTGAATGTAGTGTGTAATTCATTTGGAATTGTTTATTGTTAGGCTTGTGTGTACCGATTTAATTATTAATGCACCGGTGAACGGGTTCCTAAGGTTAACAGTTCTGACAGTAGCATTATAACGAAAATTACGTTTACCGATAACATTTGATTACAACAACTATGCTATTTCCAATGATGTAAGCGACACCTATGATTTGTCGGAACAAAAACATCGTATGTCATGATGTTGACCAGCGAGAACTGGATCTTTGGCGCCACTGAAGAGACGAGATCAGCAGGTATTGTCATTGACATATGTTGCATTAGTAATCTCTAGCAACCAATTTAATGAAATGTTAAACATAAACTGTCATTTGGCTTAAACAATACGGTTTAGTGACACCTCGTCCCCAAGACACGTCGGCCCCAGACACTTCGGCCCAATACTTTTTAATACAGTAGTGTAACCATTTGTCGGATTACCCCCGCATCGGGAATTTTCGTAAACCACGGATAGTCTGAGAAAGTAGAGGTGAAAGTAGTGCAAACGGAAATTACTCCGCGCGATATATGCCACACCAGGCACCGTCAAAGGGCAGTCTATCTGTCAAATGGGAAAAATGGTCCACACCGCCCTTGGTCATGTAAGGTTTTAATCAAAATTGTTAAAATACCGTCAAAATGTTGTATTTCAACTATTCCCACTTTTGTCCATTCGTAAACATTATTGAAAAAGATTTACAAAGCATGATTCTGTCTAGGTTCGATAATCTCAGGTCTACGGATGTCTTTTACTATTTCATCTGTCTTTTATGTGTTCAATAACAGCTCAATCTATCACATGAAAGTATACATACTTTCACAGGTGATTCTAGCGTGTCTTGGATGGTCAATTATTGTTTGTATATATATTAAACACCTTTCTAAACGATGTGCAAAACAATTAAAATGTGCCCGGGTGTAAATATAATAGTACTTCAGAGGCGTCGGAAGCAAATTAATATTGGGGTGGCGGCAGTCGACCCGAGTGCAGCTAGGGGGGTCGGGCCCCGGATTCTTTCTGAATTCTAGATGGCATTTCCTGCATTCTGCTGCATTTAAGAGACACCATTAGTAGGTATCTCGTACATATTTTTGTAGCAAAAGCACTGGTAAAAAGCACCAGGATACTCACTACATTACACAGGGTGTTTGTTTACCCAAATCACGATCATTTCCCGATCCCAAACTCACAGCAAAAAAAATAAAAAAAATTGCTGTCCAAATATTGGGGCGGCGGTCGCCGCCCCTGCCGCCCCTGCCGCCCCTGTTCCGACGCCACTGTACTTAGAAAGGTACAAAACTCCCATTCACCACCATTGTAACGAAAAGCCACACAATATAGACAATTGGAATAGCATGTACCACAACTGAAAATTAAATGTGATCTGAAAGCATCTTGCATTATGATTATTAGCCTTGTGATAATGTTAGTCATTTATGACTGGCATAGGAAATGGTGGAAAATTGTTTACTGTACACTCCTCTGATAATTTAGGTATTAACCATTTGTTTACACTGACCCGATGGTTGAATAATTGTTTTGATATGCTTATAGCTCTATAGTAACTGGCCAACGAAGGCTTATTATCCAGAACCTAGGTAAATCCATTGTAGGTTTCATTTTTTGTGTAGGAAATATGATATAAGCAACATAAAACGGTATATTAATGTATTTACATGTAGATGTTTCATTGTGCAATTAATCGAACAAAAACGGAAGTTGTGAATATTAGCTATGATAACATATTTCTCTATGATGTGTTGGTGTTGATAAATAGTTATCATATACCATTGATTATGGAAGTCGGCATGACGTATCACTAGTCACGTGACTCTATATTTGGGGGTAAATCAATACGTTTTGCTCTAAATTTAATAATTTTTATTCCAGAATTTAGACCTACAAAATTACTAAATGGTGATAATAATATTTTTTAATGACAATTTAACATTATAAATCTGCTTTAAATTTAATTTAGCGATTGGAATTTAGTTATTTGAAACAGGGACCATACATACATGTACATTCTTCGTCCCAGTTTGAAACGTTCAAAAGTGAATAAATTATAGGTAGGAAACGGGTCAGATTTCCCCCTGCGCTCCTCAACAGGGGAGATAATTATAACGTGCAGGTGCATGAAATGGACGGAGTCCGACTTCCAGAATATTTTATGTACATCTTGGTGCCGTGTTTCTAGTTTCGAGGTAGAACCAATAATCCATTCAACTGTGTTTATTCCGCCATGTCCATTGGATGACAGTCCAGGTGTTACATTTATACGTATAGCCAATTGTTCTCGTCATTTTATTTCCACTTCAGGGGACCAGGGGTCTCAGAAATGTCATTTCCGTTACATACATTTACATGACGTAAACATAGCTTTATGTTTACATTTTTTTCCTTTCAACGGTATTATACATAAAACTGAAGGGGCATCTATTAAAGGCCCTGAATGGCTCAGTATTACAATTTTCCGAATTTTTCAAACACAAAAACATGTTTGGCAACTGATTTAGTACACAAAACTAACATATACTACCTAATAGATACATCTGAAGTCTTGAGATTTACATCTTAATCGCAATGTGAAGACAATAAAAACTTGTTTTGTGTACCACTCAGTGCAAAATGTCAATATTGACAATTTCATTTCCGTTACCCAATTTTTATTTTACTGAATTTATTACATTATCACAGCAATAATTCTGCACAGGGTGACACCGGGCTAGTCTACTGAAGGGACGGAACACCAAGCACGCTGTGGACAGAGACAACAAGGTATATTTTTACAAGTATGATATATTTACATAAATGATAAGCACAAACAATAGATGAAAATGTCAGTACGGACAACGTCCCCTAGCAGCCACCGCCACAGGCCCTTGCACAACCAAGGCACATCCTCGATTCTGGAACAGGTAGGTAAAGTCAAAAGTAAACGTCATCATGATCTGGATAAATATCCAATGTTAGAGATCAGCTAAACAACTCCGGCTTCCGCCATGATGGGAGTGACGTTAAGTTACTGGTACTCATTCTGGAGGTCATCGCTAATCCAAGATGGCCGCCGTCTAAAAATAGCATAAATTCTTAAAAAATCTTCTTCTCATGAACCGCTAGCCGGATTTCGACGAAACTTGGTAGGAATGATCGATGTACATTGCTCTTTCAAAGTTGTTAAAATGGTGACCCCGGGGTCAAAAATGGGCGTGGCCCGTGGGGTCAAATTGGGGTCAAATTTTATTTTTGGCCGAATATGGTCATGTCATATATCAAATTGAAGGTATCAATGAGGCGATCACTCTGGTGCATTTTCTGTCGAAATCGGATTGTTATGTCATCCAAGATGGCCGCCGAAAGGTCAAAAGGTCGTTCTTTTATTAGAGATTTCAAAATTCTTCTTCACATGAACCGCTTGGCCCATGGTAGCCAAACTTAAAAGTTATGGTCCAGGGGTGAAGCCTTTTCAGATTTGTTAAAATGGAGGTCATCACTAATCCAAGATGGCCGCTGTCTAAAAATAGCATAAATTCTTAAAAAATCTTCTTCTCATGAACCGCATGCCGGATTTCGACGAAACTTGGTAGGAATGATCGATGTACATTGCTCTTTCAAAGTTGTTAAAATGGTGACCCCTGGGTCAAAAATGGGCGTGGCACGTGGAGTCAAATTGGGGTCAAATTTTATTTTTGACCGAATATGGTCATGTCATATAACAAATTGAAGGTATCAATGAGGCGATCACTCTGGTGCATTTTCTGTCGAAATCGGATTGTTATGTCATCCAAGATGGCCGCCGAAAGGTCAAAAGGTCGTTCTTTTATTAGAGATTTCAAAATTCTTCTTCACATGAACCGCTTGGCCCATGGTAGCCAAACTTAAAAGTTATGGTCCATGTGTGAAGCCTTTTCAGATTTGTTAAAATGGAGGTCATCGCTAATCCAAGATGGCCGCCGTCTAAAAATAGCATAAATTCTTAAAAAATCTTCTTCTCATGAACCGCTAGCCGGATTTCGACGAAACTTGGTAGGAATGATCGATGTACAATGCTTCTTTCAAAGTTGTTAAAATGGTGACCCCGGGGTCAAAAATGTGGCGTGGCCCGTGGGGTCAAATTTTATTTTATTTTTGACCGAATATGGTCATGTTATATATCAAATCGAAGGTATCAATGAGGCGATCACTCTGGTACATTTTTTGTCCAAATCGGATTGTTATGTCATCCAAGATGGCCGCCGAAATGTCAAAAGGTCGTTCTTTTATTAGAGATTTCAAAATTCTTCTTCACATGAACCGCTTGGCCCATGGTAGCCAAACTTAAAAGTTATGGTCCATGGGTGAAGCCTTTTCAGATTTGTTAAAATGGAGGTCATCACTAGTCCAAGATGGGCGCCGTCTAAAAATAGCATAAATTCTTAAAATATCTTCTTCTCATGAACCGCTAGCCGGATTTCGACGAAACTTGGTAGGAATGATCGATGTACATTGCTCTTTGAAAGTTGTTAAAATGGTGACCCCGGGGTCAAAAATGGGCGTGGCCCGTGGGGTCAAATTGGGGTCAAATTTTATTTTTGACCGAATATGGTCATGTCATATATCAAATTGAAGGTATCAATGAGGCGATGACTCTGGTGCAATATTTGTCGGAATCGGATGATTATGTCATCCATGATGGCCACCAAAAGGTCCATTTATTCAAGATTGTTAACGTCTTTTTCTCAGGAACCACATGGCCGATGCTGGGTGAAGCATTTTCAGATTTTGTTAAATGAGAGTCATCGCTTAATCCAAGATGACCGCCATCTAAAAATAGCACAATTTTTTTAAAACACATGAACTCAATGTCACATTCTCCTCTGGTGTTCATGGAGTCAGGTGAGCGAATTAGGGCCATCATGGCCCTCTTGTTGGAATTTGCGATGGTGTCTCCAAATATTTAAATAGCTCTCAGTCTGCATCTCAGATGATGTCTAAAATATATTGTGTTTTCATCTATTTACTGATAATGACCTGCATCAACCAGAATCCATTATTGTATTTGATCAAGTTCCAAATCCAAGGAATTTTGCTCAGTTGTTGCTGTCTTCAATTATCTACACTTACTTGAATTGCGAGATGTTACTATTTTATCTGTCTTGTATTATCTGTATCCTTACAGCTGAGACATCGGTCACAATAACAGCCCATTCTTTCCTCGCGTCTTGCGAATCAAACGGGAATAAAAGGTTAATCCCGGTCAAAGTAGGTATATTTACATGTTTATTATTGGTCTGTGCAAGTTTTTTAACCAGGACAGAATGGCTGTTATTTTGACCATATTTTATAATGGCCGGGTCTCGGCTATAAGGATGCTGATACTATAAAATATCACAATGACGTCCATGCAGGTGTGTGCGCGTGTGGGTTCTATATTTAAGTTTTTACACACATATTCACAGGCAGTCGGCATGTTGATACGATATTGTGTTATACATTTTTAGATATCATAGAAAAAATAATGTAGTCATTGTATAGTCAATGTATTTATTTCATATATTGACTATACAATGACTTTTTATCCGCCCCACGATAGTGGAAGTTGCATTTAGTGTTGCCCTTGTCCGTTCGTCTGTCCGTCAATCCCGTCCTTCCTTTCGTCCGTCCGGCACCGACCTTGTAAGTCGTAGAACTTTTAAACCATACTAGCTACACACCTGAAACTTTCTTATCATGAGTAGATGCACAAAGTTTATTTTGATTTTTTATTTGACCCCCGGGTCATGGATTATATCCCCCTTTTGAAGTTAGAATTTGGCAATTTTGTCTTGTAAGTCGTAAAATTTTTAAACCGTACTAGCTACACACCCGAAACTTGGTATGTAGCTTCCTTATGATGAGTAGATGTTCAAAGTTTATTTCGATTTTTTATTTGAGCCCGGGGTCATGGATTATCTCCCCCTTTTCGACTTAGAATTGGCAATTTTGCCTTTGCCTTGCAAGTCGTAAATTGTTTAAACCCTAATAGCTACACCCCTGAAACTTGGTATGTAGCTTCCTTATGATGAGTAGATGCGCAAAGTTTTATTTTGATTTTTTATTTGACCCCCGTGTCATGGATTATCTCCCCCTTTTCGACTTAGAATTTGGCAATTTTCCCTTGTAAGTCATAAAACTTATAAACCGTACTAGCTACACACCTGAAACTTAATATGTAGCTTCCCTATGATGAGTAGATGCGCAAAGTTTATTTCGATTTTTGATTCGACCCCGGGGTCATGGATTATCTCCCCCTTTTCGACTTAGAATTTGGCAATTTTGTCTTGTAACTCGTAAAACTTTTAAACCTTAATAGCTACAGATCTGAAACTTGGCTATATAGCTTCCTTTTGATGAGTAGATGCGCAAAGTTTATTTTGATTTTACCCCGGGTCATGGATTATCTCCCCTTTTGAACTTGGAATGTTGCTTTGTTTATTATCAAAGTGGTATTTAGACTTAGAATTTGGCAATTTTGCCATGTAAGTCATAAAACTTTTAAACCGTACTAGCTACACACCTGAAACTTAATATGTAGCTTCCCTATGATGAGTAGATGCGCAAAGTTTATTTTGATTTATGATTCGACTCCGGGGTCATGGATTATCTCCCCCTTTTCGACTTAGAATTTGGCAATTTTGTCTTGTAACTCGTAAAACTTAAACCTTAATAGCTACAGGTCTGAAACTTGGCTATGTAGCTTCCTTATGATGAGTAGATGCGCAAAGTTTATTTTGATTCGACCCCGGGTCATGGATTATCTCCCCTTTTGAACTTGGAATGTTGCTTTGTTTATTATCAAAGTGGTATGTGCGGCATCCATGTTCTGTGAACACATTTTCTTTCCTTTTTCTACATTTCTAAAAAAGTATAATACATTATTGTATCAACATGCCAATCACCTGTGGTTATATCTGCACAACCCTTAACCAAATGGCTTGAAGCTTCAAACAAATACACTCTGATGCCATTAAATACCTCTGCAGGCTCGACATGCGGGCCGTGGACATCTGGGGCCTGTTTCACTAAACTTCTTACGATAAGAAATTATCGTACAAACTTCTTAGGCGCATTTTATTGTTTCACTAACGTCAATTTCGTGCGAACTTTCTTGCGAAGTTCGTAACTTTCCTCGTAAGTCTGAGATAGGTATTGGGCTGTCGTACGAAGATTTTTTAGCGCAAGTGTCACGGCCGCCATACATGTATTACATGAATAACATATTTCGCCCTATAGGTTTCGCCCTATCCTTCCGTCTGTTTGTCTGTCCGTTTATTTTTGGCATTACTTAGTAATACATTACCCTCACTACTGATCGCACGTCCGTTCGTCTGTTTATTTTGTTTTTAAGTTTTGGTATGTCCGTCTGTTTGTGTGTTTATTTTTTGGCAGTTTTTGTAAGTTTCTCAAATCACTTATAGGGGCCCTAAGTGCGTAGACAGACCGGATTATCTAGCTTTAGCTGCTTATCAGTTATCCAGCAAATGCAGCCTGATATAACGTGGCTTATATAATAGTGACTCGCTATACTTGTACCTGCTGATCAGTTAGCCAGCATATGCAGCCTGATATAACGTAGCGTATAGAGCAGTGACTCACTATACTTATAGCTATTAATCAGTTAGCCCAACAAATGCAGCCGGATATAAAGTGGCTTATGGAGTAGTTACTCACTATAATGTTACATTCTGATCAGTTAGCCAGCAAATGCAGCCTGATATAATGTGGTTTAAGGAGGAGTGATTCACTATAATTGTAGTGTGGTGTAGGGGTGAAATGGATGAAAACACAAATCAAATATTTTCAAAAGTAATATATATGTAATGTGTTGTCATATCATTGCTTTGTTACTGTATACTATATGGTACATCGTGTTGCCATCTACGCCATCTTTGTATGTACAGCCATCTTACAGTTTCATCGCTTCGACCGTTTGACACATACAGCAAATAATATGACAGAGAAAGTATTACAATGTGGTGCAATACATTATAGACAGATATGACAACATCATGCTATAAATATTATGCCAGAAAGCTATTCAACAGGTTACGGTCATGTAAGGCCTGGCCAACTGGTTCGATCCCGTATTCAACCTGCTACCTGCTGCATTTGGTGGGGGGGGGGTTCCAAAATCAGAATGGAATATTTACATCGAGAAAAAATATATTCAGCCCTGAAATTAGAATAACCCGACCTGGTTCCAGGTTCATACCAAACCAAAACCACTTAGCCCCTTACCCTAAATGTAATAGGAAATCAGACTTTGTATATAAGTGTGATGAAAACAACCAATAGGGTAAAAACTTGTGTTTATGGGTATGTTAACTTATTTGTGGTATGGGTCAGACGCCACAAGAGGTAAACGTTACTCATGGATTGCATATACTAATATGGCCAATATAGCAACTCCATGCCCCACATAGTATACAGTACAAGCTAAAGCAAATAAAAATCACATTTGAGATCATCAAAGACTCAAGCACTTGAAAGTTTGCAGACATTGGTTACCCTGCGCTACCTAGAGAAGGGTGAGTTCTACTCCGAGGCTGGCGACATTCACGGTGTCTCTAGGAGTTTGGTTTCTCGGTGTATTAATGATGTTGTCTCGGCCATCAATAATCGACTGGACAACGTCAGTTTTCCAACCGAGGAATAAGACCTGGCCAACTGTAAACAAAAGTCTTTTACAGTGTCTCAAGGATTCCGAGCACCCTGGGCGCCGTGGATGGGACACTCAGTGTCAGTCCAATTCACTTTCCTGGTTTTCAATATGCTGGACTAAGGCAGTTGATTTGACAGCTGTCGTCTGGTTGTCAAAGTCGGACCGGATGTTTACATTCAAAGGGCTTGATGGAGTTCCAATACTGAAGAATTCTTAAGAAGTTCGTAACTTAAGAAATTTCGCAGGAACATGTTAGTGAAACGCAAGTAAGAAGTTCGCAAGAAGTTCGTACGAAAAGTATCGTAGACGTAAGAAAGTTTGTAGCGTAAGAAGTTTAGTGAAACGGGCCCCTGGTCTTGAAATGTAGTGTACATTCAGTGGCTACATGTTGCATATCTCCACATATGTTAGTCTTTACAAAACTTCATCAATAGCTTCCTGTCAATCAGGTGACCTTGACCTAATTACTTTTCGAAGTTAAACTTAGAACGGCATCCAAATGTTCCATGGCTCCTTATTTGGCAGATTTTACTCAACTTCATCGGTAGCTTTGATGGCTAACCATCCTGTTTTATATGGGTGACATTGACATACTTTTCTCAAAATATAGGTCATGTCCAGTAAAACTTGTGTACGTCCCCAGTGTTTCACCTAGAGCGAGCCCAGGGGACATGTTCCATACTTGGTCTCGGTATAACTGGGATGCATATAGTGTGCTGACTTGCCACATTTTCTTGTTAACTCTTCAGGGCCTGAAAATAGTAGCTTTTACCAGTAGGTCCGGGACCTAACAAGGACAAAAGTGAAAGGTCCGAGGAATATTTGGAAGGTCCAAGAGGATATTGGTAAGAAAAACGGTAGAAATATGTGTCTGTTTCATACTAAATAACTCATCACACCATGTGTAAATACTTGAATATGTGACCACAAATTATCTTATAAGACGATAATCAGAACGGATTTAGCATCGCCACTAATGATGATCGCAATTTCAATTTTATCACAGGTCCGGTGGACTTTTTGCTTGCAAAATTTCAAAGGTCCGACATTAAAATTTGCAGGTCCAGGACCTCAGACCAGTGCTATTTTCAGGCCCTGCAGTCTTTATTTTTACAAAATATTTACTCTTAGCTCACTTGTTTAGCAGAATGATCCAATCAGTCACACATTGTTTCACAATAATCACCTAACCTGGTTAAATAAAGAGTATGATATATAATTTACTGAGAAATCTCGGTAATCTATAGAAAATGATTAACCCTTAGACTCACAACAGTTGTTGTCTGCTGTTGCTTTTATATCTTGCCTTATTTCTCAATAAAAACATGTTTTAACAGCACTTAAGAAACTTTCCAATGGAAATGATTCTGAAGTGCAGTCAAAGCATGTTGTAAATTTTTCTAAAGTGCTGTCAAAGCATGTTTTTTTGATAAAAATGGAAATTAGAAAATAAACAGCAGACGACAAAAAAAATAAGATAGTGGTCTAAGGGTTAATAAGTAAAGATACTCATATTGTTTGTTTTTATCACAGGCTTCCAAAGGACACGATGAATTACACTTCCACAGACGGGGACATCCATTTCACGATTTCATAGTAGAAGATGGAGTGGATGCATCGCGAGGCAATACGGAAGAACTGGCTGTACCTGCTGGAGAACATAATGCCGGACGATATGCTGGATCACATGGTGCAGACGAGCGTGATCACGGACGACATGTACCAGGAGGTCCGTTGTGAGCGCACACGGAAGGATCAGATAACCCAGTTCCTGTTTATCCTGCAGCGTCGAGGCCCTCAGGCGTTCAGCAAGTTCTTGCTGTCTCTACGTAACACTCAGCAGAGCTTCATTGCCGATAAACTCGTCAGTAGCCTTGTTCAGCACCAGCCCATGCAGACTTAACCTTTTCAACACTAGAAACCTCTTTCCTAATAGGGATGGATTGTGACCTAGTGGTTAGAACACCTGACTTCCAATCCGGAGCTTGTGGGTTCAAACTTTGCCTTAGGCATCAAAAATAGTATTTCCATCCCACTGGTCTGTCGGATGAGACTTTAAACTGTGGTCCCGTCTGTATATGACCTTAGCTGTTGCTGGGATGTTAAACCCATTCACTTTTCACTTTCTTTTCTAATATTTACAAAAGATGCAGATCCTGACGAGTCGGCTCGTAACAAGCCGTCTCATCAAGATCCACTTGTGGATATTTATTATGTTTTTGCAAAATGACCCCCCTTTTCTGCATGATGGAAAGTCTCAAACTTAACATGAAATCGATCATGTCATATACAGGTACATATATAGGTTACCGACACAAATGTTGTAAAAAGGAACAGCCCATTGCCAGTTACCAAATTGACAAAACACGAATAGCTGATATAATTGGTGTGTATTGTATTGCACAGGACCGAGTGTAACCGGCTCAAATATAATTTAAGCAAATGGCCTCATATGTCGAATATGAGCCGAATGTCGCACTTATTGACTGCTTTTTCTGACATCGCCTATGCATTATTTACATACACAATTGGAAATGAATCCAAATTCGACTTGACCAATACCCGACAAAAATAAATAAATCGCACAACTTATCCCACACCATTTCCGATTATACCACATTATGCCCTATTATCTAGTACAATAAGTTGTCTACAATATGAATATTGCAGATTAGCAGTTGCAGTAGGCTGTAAAATAACAACAAAAACGTGAACATTGGTGTTTTTATTTATTGACAGATTTTTTATTTCATTAAATGATATAATCCACTCATTACATGTTCAGGTTCAATTTTGAAAATATTAAATAAATATAAAGATACACATTTATATTGCATTAAAACATACATATTTAATCAATATGGTACTCTAAATTAATCATTAATATTATTTATTACATTTGTATTATCAAGTCAACATACATGTCTATGTTATCTTTATCTTCATTTCAATTTTCACAATTTACCTGAAATGTACCTGAAAACACAACCCTCTATTAAGAGGTCACCTCTGTTAAGCAGCCAGTTTTGTCACTTCCCTTGGGTGGCTGCTTAAGACAGGTTTGACTGTACTTATGGGTGAAAGGGTTAAGCATTTCTCCAGTCACAGCCACACATGACCATTGATAGAGAAATGGTGCTTATCGGATTTGTGACCAGTGTGGCTATTGATGAAATAGAACACTCCTGTAGCCTACTAACGATATATCTTGCTTGTTAGAAGCATGTCTGGTGTTTCATGGATGGAATGGCGAACAGTGCAGATCCAGATCCGACTGCGGATGCACATACTGATCTGGATCTCGAACTGAGGTTACACAGGCTGATCTGGATCTACGCTGGTCGCAAAACCCATAAGCCCCATTTCTCCAGTCACAGCTACATTTTTGGACTATTCCATTAATCAGATAAGGAGTGTTTTTAAAATACCTGAAAAATACTGAATGACACTGCAGATCCAGATGAGACTGCTTGTTACAAGCCGGCTCATCTGGATCTACACTACAGTCTGCAAATTTTGGCTTTAATCGTATGTGGGGGTTAAATGGTTAACCCTTGCAAAGCAGAAATATAATTGTTCTTGTCTGTATATGGGCATGTAATGCTAGCAGTTATTTGCATTGGTGTCTATATGTTTCAATAATCAGTGAAGAAAACACCTTAATATTTCATGTGCTTCATGGTGAGTGTCTAGGAAACTACAAGCTGCCATGACAAAAACTTTGCTGATTTGTTTTCATCAAAATTAAGTTACCCGAAAACTAGGAGAGTGTCGTGAATAATCTAGTGTAAATGTGTCCGACCACATCAGACATACAGAGATGCCGACGAGCATGTACATTTTTTAGAGCCGCTTGGCGCAACCAATTTCAGGGATGGCGCTAATTATCAACAGATAAATCTATATATTTACATGTACATGTATAAACACTTTTTCTTCCTGTTACTAAATCAGGATAATGTAAATTTAGGAATTAATAATATTAATACATGTTACATGTAAATGAACATAAGTATTATCATTTTACATGTATTTCATCATTACCATCATCATCATTTGATCTCAGGTGTGTCTGCTGCACTTATGGAATATATTTGTCTCAACATTAAATTCCAAATCACAGATTTCATGGAAACGTTTTTGTATTTGTAATGTTAATACATGTTAAGTTGTATATATACTACAGTGAAACCTCGCTAAACCGGACACCCTGGGAGGTCCCCAGGGTGTCTGGTTTAGCAAGGTTTCACTGTAAATCAGACATTTGATTATTCTGAGCCATAGTAAATAGTGTAACTGTAAATAGTGGAGTGTGTGGCACAACTCGGTTGATCAGATGCATGCTAGTTTCTAACCTTGCAAATGCATACAAAAATAAATAAGAAATATGTTTTTGCTATTTTTGTCTTGTGTGTGGGGTTATAACAGTTGTATATTTCGTAAAAAGAAAAGAAATATTTATCACATTAAAACCTTGTTATGACGTGTTATAACGGTAAACCGTTTTCATAAAAGTTATTTATTACACTCTTGCGAGTTATTTGCATGGGTTTCGCTGTGAGAGAAAACCCGTAATCAACTCCTTACAAATAATACACCATGAAGAGAACACCCGTAAATGCGCGCCTGTTTTCTTGGAAACCACGAGCTACCATGCAAAATGTTTTCTTTTTATTACAGTCAAAATAAAGTTATTTGAAAACTTGGAAAGGGTTTCGACTAATCTAGAATGTTAATGTGATTGAACACATTCCAAACATGCAGTCAAATATATCTGGTTCATAGAAACAGCTGCGTAATTTGGATTTCAAAAAGTTTACATGACGTCACATTTGTCTTCGCACAACGTAACGTCAAAACGCGGGGAAAACACGTCATTGTGTAACTATTCATGTGCACATCACAATTCATTGATTTTAATCTAAAAAATAGACTAACTGTGCATATATATCCGCCGTGGAAGTGTAATAAATAGTACATCGTACATGTTTGAATAGCGGAAATAATACACTCGTGTCCGTCGGCGTCTGTGCAAGCAATTCGTTCGCTATGCTCACTCGTTGCTTACGTGGAAGCCGACGCATACTCGTGTATTATTTACTGCTATTCAAAATGGCCGCATCACCATAATTACATATTCGTATTATGCACTAATATTATGCCAAACAAAGGCAAGACACTCCTAATGGTGACACAAAGCAACGATGTTTTGACGTTGATCATGTTTTAAATGTCATTAGAAGCTTTGGTAACAAGTAAAATCACTACAGTGAAAATGCACTCGTATTTGATAATATAAAGTGCTTACCAAACATGGTAAACTTGCCAGAGGCTCAGTGTATACATTGTAAATTGTGCGTGACTCGTTTCATTCATCTCGTATCAAATGGAAACTCATTTGAGATCCTCTATTTGAGACCCGTATTATGTTAAAATTGGCAATTTCAATTTCTCTGAATTATCACAGTGAGAAATATTTCGTAATTTTCAAACTAAATTTGATGACAAATTTGACAGTGCCTATCGTACATGTAGGTATGTGTTGTGTGGCTGCCAGATTTTGCCAGCAACACATGTACATGATTCTGCAGTATGAACATGTAGAGAAATGTATATATTAGTAACATGGAGACTATTACATTTTACATAGGACCCGGTGCATGTTTTGATGTGAAACATTTTACGCTGGTGGGGAGTGAAGCACCAGTGGATGTGTCTGGACATATATACCAGCCCAGCAGCTGATTTCACCAAAATTGCAAAGTATACTTATCTGGCTAAGTACACTTTGAGGGAGAAATTTTCAATGTAAAGATAAATTTATTATTTTTTATTATACTGCATTTAATACATTCTGTATAATAATTATGCATACTTTTAATCATCAAATATATGCAGTCGCTATTTCTATATGAAATAATGAATTTCGGGAAAAATAAATGATTACTCCGTCAAAGTATACTTACCGGTAGCTAGAAATGTATGCTTAGCAATTTTGATGAAATCGGCTACTGGGATACAATATATAGGGTCCCTGCAGGACCAACATGATACTGTGTTTGCCATGGCTCATAAATTCTTAAGAATTGTGTGTGAACTGTATTTGTGACCGTGACCGCAGAATTGCGGCTTATGGCATATGCAGCCAGTCTAGGTTCTGATCTTTTAGCATATCTCTGTCGTCCGATATGGATATATACTGTTTGTTAGAAGCCAGACATGTGATTTACTGACTGAATGGCAAACAGTGTAAGGCCTGATCAGACAGTGTGGATACGCAGGCTGATTTGGGACTACACTGGTCGCATATCCCATAAGCCCAATTTATTCAGTCACAGCCATACTTTATTTTATTGTATCTAATGAAAAATGATTGACTTGTTTAGTTTTAGATTTGTTTGAAGCAGCAAATCAAATTTGTAGTCACTCGTAGTCATGGTTAGTTTCAGTGTAATAAATGTTTTACACTTGTACATGACATTTCATGACCAACACATGGCCAACACAAAACTGCTTAAGTCTGGGAATGTGTCCCAGACTTAAGTAGTTTTGTGTTGGTTGTTTCACATGTACCCATATGTAGATATCATTTTATGCTCGTCCTAGTTTATGAACTTTTTGTCTCACCACACGAGAATATTCGGAAATTGATTTTCATAATCAGACTGATATTTGCTTAACCCTTAGAATGCGGGAAATGCAAATTGTCATCTGCTGTGTTTTCTTTCCTTTTTTTCCTCAATTAAACATGGTTTTGCAGTACTTTAGTGCTGCCCAGCCATTGTTTTATTGAGACAAATGTAAATTAAAAAATAAACAGCAGATAATGAAATTTAATCCAGCATTTCAAGGGTTAAGAGAACCTGGATCAGTGTGAATGTACAAGAAACCTGGATCGGCAGTTGTCTCAAACATCTTACCACCTCTTGACACACTGGTGCTGTCCGTGCCGGCGTAAAATATTTCAAGTCGAAAAAATGTACCAATTTCCTGACGAGATGCCACTCAGCTCCACTTACCGGTAGATCTTAACCCTCACTACGCGCGAGACGAAAATTGTCGTCTGCTGATTTTCATTTTTGCCTTTATTCTTAACAAAAAACATGTTTTGGCAGCACATGAGAATCGTCTCCAGTGGAGACGATTCTCATGCGCTGTCAAAACAGGTTTTCATCGAGAAATATTGAAAATAAAACATTTCCAGCAGACGACAAAATTTAATTCAGCGTAGTAAGGGTTAAGGTCTCTTCTCAGCCAATGGCTCGTGTAGGCTGCTGGCTGAGAAACAGTACCTTGCGACATTTGCAACAGGTGTATATCTTCGTGCTATTGTACATTCACTTGGTACAAATCAAATCTAATTGTTTTGCTGATGACCATTAGTCTACTTCTGTGATAGAGAATCTAGGAGAACAGCATATGTCCTCATCAGACGGGGCAAATACCAGTCTGATCTGGGGCTACGATAGTCGTAGCGATTGTGAAATCCCCTTTGTTAGCCAGGGCCCCCACATGTATCACCAATACCTTGCCATTTATACACATGTATCAAATCCATGATTCATATTTACAATGCACACATCAATCTGGGGCCCGTTTCACTAAGCTTTGTATGATAAAAAAGTTAGCACATAATTATATTTGTTTTGGTGAATTTACTTGTTACAATGTAGTGTATCACTAATGCTGCCATTTTCCGCCTAGATTTACAAGTCACCAATTGTGAAAATATCCCACTAATGACTTGCGAACATCGGCTGGCATTGTTAATGTTTTGCAAATTTGAATTTTTCACTTACAAGCTTCTTATTCTTGTGAAGTTCAGTGAAACATGCCCCACATATTTCTCAGGACCAATTTTAAATAGTAAATACTCTTAACAAGTACAAATGTACACGTAGTTATATGTATTCCACCTCAAATGTATGTCCCGTAATTACACTAAATATTCGGGCAGAATTTGTTTTGGGAAATTGTTTCTCAAATCAAATTGTATCGAAATACATTTTTATTGTGATACGCCATACAATCACACTAACCCTCAATATTGGGACATTCATTGTTGTGGGAAATGGGGGTATATGTGTTTCCCGGAATAAATGGTGTCTAAATATTTATGGTTATGGTATATTCATTATACACTGACAGAGCTCCAGATAAGCTGCGTATTTGCTTAAATACTCAATTAAAATTGCCAAAAACCCAATTGAAATCAGAAGTAGTGAGTATCAAAAAGCAATACAAATGTATGGTACATGTAGCTTTATCATGCTGCAGAAAACATGAAAACACATCTTGGTATTTCATTAGAATTGTCTCCAAGGAGACAATTCTAATGAAATGCCTATTCAATAATTGCTGTCAATGTGTAAACAGTCCCAATTAAGATTTTGAAAAACCCAATTGCTTCAGAAATGATAAGAGTGACAATACTCAATTACTAATTCCTTATCTGGATCCCTGCACTGATACACGCTGTCGTACAAAAATCACATGACTATTGCCAGTATTGGGATTAGCCTTTGATCGTTTGTGGCTGTGCCTGGAGATATGGGGCTTATGGGTTTTGCGAGCTGTGTGGATCCAGATCAGCCTGTGCATTCGCGCAGTTTGATCAGGATTTGCACTGTTCGCTAAATTCATCAATGAAACACCCGTCATGCTTCTAGCAAGCAATATAGATCATTATCAGGCTACATGAGTGTGCTATTTGATCAGGAGCTACACTTGTCACAAATCCCATAAGCCCCATTTCTCCAGTCCATGCCACATTTGCGGTCGTAGGTGAATAATTCCAACTCCAACAGATACACCTGATTCTGGGAATTTTCATAAGCAGGTAGCCACTTCAAGACAGCATTTGAAATTTTCTATGATTTCGAAATTTCAAATGTGGAAAACAAAATATTGAGAATAAATTGCCAACATGTGTTCATTTTCTATTTCTTCTGAGCGACGTTCTGCTTTCCATAAAGATATTGAACATGAGCATTGGCGTGCACTTGTGTTGGAATTTATGCAAAATATGATTAAAAATCACTTTCATCACATTGAAACATAATGTGATTGGAATTATAAGCAATAAACAACATTTTGAGAATTTAAAAGGAATATACTGTAATGTTCTAAAAGTTCAGCAATACTGGCTGAAGGCCTTATGGCCTTCATCTAGAATTTGTTGGACTTTTTTAAAAGTTTACACCCAGATATATTCTTTTAAAAAATGTTGTTTATTCCTAAAATAATGGTCCGGGTCTCGTTTCACTTTATAAATGTCGTACAACTAAAATGTTCGTAAGTGCAAAATTATGATAGACTGTAAATTTAACATTAACAATGTTTTCTTGTATCAATTATTGGATTTACATTTATGGAGCATAGGCTGCATTAGCAGCCTATGCTCAATAAATGTAAATCCATCAATTGAAATTTCAAGGTGATCCTAAACTTGCACTTACGAACATTTTAGTCGTTTTGTTTAGTTGTTTAGTTAAACGGGGCCCCAGATCTATATATTTATTCTCTGGCCGTTCTGCTTGATGAGTGATTTAGTCTTTATACTTGGCATTAGAACTGACAAATTGACAAACGTTGCTTAGTTCTTCCTTATTTTTTCACTGTAAAACTAAGCAACATGATGTCAAACGGACGATAATTCTATTGCCGTGTCGAAAGTAGTTCTAAGGGAATTTATTTTTGATTTTGCAAGTTTGGTAACCTATTTGTCTAAGACCAATAGATCAGTATTTCCGTCCATCACAGCCATTCATCATTGTTATTAATATACATTCCTGGCATACATAATATTCCAAGGGGCAGGTAATTAGACATGTATTGCATATCTGCAACACTAACATTTGCAATACTGAGGGCCGTTTCACTAAACTCTGTACGACTAAAATGTTTGTAAGTGCAAATTTAGAACCGTCTGGAAATTTTAATTAATGGATTTACATTTATTGAGCATAGGCTGCATATTATGTTGCATATGCAGCCTATGCTCAATAAATGTAAATCCAATAATTGTTTACAAGAAAATGTTAATGTGAAATTTACAAACTATCATAATTTTGCACATACAAACATTTTAGTCTTAAGAAGTTTAGTGAAACGGCCCCCAGTTTTCTGTCATCTAACACTATTACATGTATCTTGTGGGTGGAAGGTGGGAGCAAGCGATGGGTAATTTAACGATCGGGGTTCATCCTTACTGAAATTCCGATTGGAGACCTGGTTTGGCCCTCACATACGTCTTTGGCATTTTGTATGTGACAGTTGAATCTGGTTATACCCCTTATGTGAGTATTACGATTATTCGTAATCCTATTTTAGGGGAAGGGGCCAAGTGACTTTGGTGTGGTATGGACCTGCCACCAGGTCAGGTTATTCTAATTTCAGAGCTGAATATATTGTTTCTCGATGTAAATATTCAGTTCTGATTTTGAAATTTTCCCCCCAATGCAGCAGGTTAAAACGGGATCGAACCCGTTTGCTCGGCCTTATATGACCTTAGCTGTTGATAGGCCGTTAAACACCAATAAACAAACAAACAAACAAACATGTATCTTATCTATCTCCGCAACTGTATTGCTGTGAAACTTTGTATGTTTTAAATTTGACAAAAAATTATCTGATTTGGCGTTTGATCCATATAGATTATAATCATCTGTACATTCCTGCAGTTTGAAAATGACACACTTTGTTCACTGGACGTCTAATGGAGGTTTTGTTGACTGAAGTTTTTCTTTTTGAGTCCAGTCAGCGACTAAAGTTGAGCTCTCTAACTCTAGTAGTTTTTGTAGTGTAGCCAGTAACTCTGCAAAACTCACGTACCGTCCATAGCATCATCTACTGCGGACGGTACTGGAGTTTTGCAGAGTTACTGGCCGCAACTATAGCTCTAGTTGAATCCATTAACCATCTAATTTGTCTTGTACTAGATTTATCAAACCCTACCCTAGGGCATGAAAAATACTTTATTTATAGTATTTCTTCCACTGGTCTGTCAGATGAGACTTTGAACTGTGGTCCCGCCCCTATATGACATTAGCTGTTGTATTTTTGTACCAAATTTAGCTTACTTTAAATTAATTTCAGCAATATCCATAAATACAACAAGTATGCACAACTATCTAAACAGGGATTATTGAGTTTTTGACAAATGTAGCTCCTGAATGTAGTTTCACTAAACTTTGTTCGACTAAAATGTTCGTAAGTGCAAAATTATGATAGTCTGTAAATTTTTCATTAACATTGTTTTCTTGTAAACCTGCATCTGCAGCCTATGCTCAATAAATGTAAATCCATCATTTGAAATTTCCAGACGATGCTAAATTTGCACTTACAAACATTTTAGTCATATAAAGTTTACAGAAACGGGCCCCAGGTAGCTAGTACTGTACATTTATGCAGCATGTATGGGTCTGACATTTTTAGCTCAACTATTCATTGGCATCAGCTTTTGCAGACACTTAATAAGTTTGGTGAAGTCTTCAATACTTTTAAGCCTACAGCCACCATAATGGGTCTGGCATTTTAAGCTTGACTATTTGAAGAATAATGAGAGCTCGTCACCCCAGCCTCGGTGTTGGCATCCGGTTAAAGTTTTCAGTCAAGTTTGTATATTCAATACCATTTTAGGCCTACAGCCACCATACTTGCACATAATTGTGACCCAGTGGTATGTATCACAACCCACTGCCAAACTCATGACCTTCAAGTGACCTTGACCTACCTTTTCCCATTTGCTTAGCAATTTTCCCTGAAATCTTGTTACTGGAACATTCTGTTGTCTTTGCTAATATGCTGCCAATAGTCAAGCTATGCTGCCCCAGTCAACTTTGTGATGTTTCCTCAGTGGTGAACAAAGTTGGCCCTGGAAAGACTGCAGACCCGCAGGCTGATCTGGGGCTACTCTGATGAAACGACTCATTAAGAGCTGGCGTGGGTAGCAGGTGGGAGTATGTGATGGGTAATTTAACGATCGGGGTTAATCCTTACCGGAATCCCGACTGGAGACCTGGTTTGGCCCTCACATACGTCTTTGGCATTTTGTATGTGACAGTTGAATCTGGTTATACCCCTTATAAGAATAATCCTACCGGTATTACTTTTAAATAGGGGAAGGGGCCAAGTGACTTTGGTGCGGTATGGACCTGGCACCAGGTCAGGTTATTCTAATTTCAGGACTGAATATGTTGCATCTCGATGTAAATATTCCGTTCTGATTTTGGGATTTTCCCCCCAATGCAGCAGGTTAAAACGGGATCGAACCTGTTTGCCCGGCCTTACATGACCTTAGCTGTTGATAGGCCGTTAAACACCAATAATTCCAGCACAAAAATATTTACACAATTCCCTAACATTTGAGTGGTCCGTAGCAAGTCTCTGTCCAGAATTTATATCCCAGTAAATTCCATGCTGAACTACTTTCCGTAACCGTCGGGCGCAGTTAAAATAATTCTTAAGAAAACTGAAAATAAACACATTTTCTTGATGAATTTATTTCAAATGCTGGAATTATAAGGAATGAATGGCCTTTTTGTGGAATTTATCGGGGATATAAACTTGGAAAAGTCGCGGGAATACTGGACGAGGCCTTCCAGCCTTCGTCCAGTATTCCCGCGACTTTTCCAAGTTTATACCCCGATAAATTCCACTAAAAGGCCATTAATTCCTATAATAAACAAATAAACAAACAAACAAGGCAAAGGCATGTGCGCAAACAAAATTACAAGTACATAACATATCTTGGATTAGTTATAATTTCCATTATTTGTTTTTAACAAAAGTATGCACATGGTGTAGGCATATGAAATATATTTAATACATGTTGGGTTTTTTTGTGCAAATTTTGTGGTTGTGGTGGTGCATAAATCTTGAGTAACATCGCTAAATGGTATTTATACTTACATATGTAGTACATAAACATTAAATACATCTGTGAGGGTCAGTACTATGAACTGCGAAGAGTGAACTTATTTCTTTGTATGTCATTTTTATACGCCCGTTTGAAAAAAACGGGACGTATTGTGTATTCATCTTGTACGGGCTGGCGGGTGGGCACAGCTTGTCCACGCAATAACTAGAGGTCTACTTGACGGATTGTAACCAAATTTGGTATACATGGCACGGCAAGACGATAAAGCCTATTGATTTTGAAAAATTTCCAATGACTTATCTCCCCTTGGCGGCCATTTTTATTTTTCGCACTGTATCCTTGTCCACGCAATAACTTAAGTTCTACTTCACTGCTCGTAACCAAATTTGGTATACATGTTTTATCACGGCAAGACGAAGAAGCCTATTGATTTTGAAAAATTTCCAATACTTATCTCCCCTTGGCAGCTATTTTTAATTTTCGCACTCTGTATCCTTGTCGCCCCGTGCAGGCACCGGGGCGGGATCAACTTATCCTGAGAATAGTGCTGCAGTAGCCATTGCTTGTAAAAGGCGACTAAACTGGCTTAACGATTGGGTTCATACTTTCCGGAACCCACTATACCGGATTTGGCCCTCATGTGCATTTTTGGCTTTCTTGTATGTGAGAGTTGAGTCGGGCTATGCCCCATATATAAAAGTAAGATTAGCGCTAATCCTATTACTTTTAGGGGATGGGATAAATGATGCTGGTGTGGCGAGGGCCTGGCACCAGATCAGGTTGTTCTAATTTCAGGACTGAATATATATTTTGATTGTAAATATTGAGTTCTGAAGTTGGGATTTACCCCCCTTGGACAGGTGGATACGGGACTCGACCCCGTTGACCCGTCTGCGTGTAGACTCCCTGAGGCTTGTACCTCTATGTCAGAAAAGCGGACGTTAAACCCTATTCACTCACTCACTCACTGTATCCTTGTCCACGCAATAACTCAAGTTCTACTTGACCGATCCTAACCAAATTGGTTTACATGTTTATTACATCAAGATGAGTTATCTCCCCTTGTTCACTGGCCTTGCCTCGACGGGCGTATATTGTGACCTTCGGCACTCTTGTTTGTTTTGGATAGATTTATGCCAGTATTTTTGTGTTGTCAGTATTTGTTGTATTTTGGCAATGTCATGGGATTTATTTCTCCGGTCTATTTCACGGAGGGAATCGATTCTAATGGGCTCGGAAGGCACGTAATTGTATAGAATCTGTGACTGTTGGTCGTTTCCTGATCTTTCCATCCAGTTCTCCGAAACACTTTGGATAAAAACTTGGATAATAATTGACATGATAAAGTTGGGAAGTATTTTTGGAACTGCCTAGAAAGATCAGGCTAAATTGGCCTGTTAATGTTAGTGACGATGTTCTCACCATATTTTCCAATAATTGAGCAATTAATGAGACAAACTATGGAATATGTAGTGTGTGTATCTGGAAAACAAAAATTTATATTTGTTTGTCGTAAACATATCAGAAAAAATGTTGAATACCACCCTTCAACTGCTCGGAAACATTATATTTATTACTTTTCTAGTTTAGAAACTGTGATATTTTCTGTAAATGACATCGAATGTTGACAATATTGTCATAACAAATGCGGAATTCTATTCCGCATTTGCTCTGAACATTTCGTCAACTTTACTGAAAATATATTAAATTCTGTAAATAGTTTATCACATGGCACATCTTTTATTTTGAAATAAAGGGTTCATTGAAAATACTGGTATGTTACTTTTTCTTTCATGTCTTGTACTTGATGGTTTCTGTAATAAAGATTGCAATGGTTTTACACACTGTCACTTATTGTTATTCTCCGTGTACTCACGACTAGCTGTTCAACATCTGACCAACACTGTGTGGGTGGTGGTCGGGCGAACGAGACGGCGTAAATTAATGGTAGCGTTCCTCATAGGAATCACTATTTGCCTGGTTTGGCCCTCAGGTATGTTTTTTTATCTTTTAGCGGAATCGATACGTCGTGATTTTAAGCTGAATTGTGCATTTTGTGATACAAGCATGAAATTTGGTACAGTCGTAGATGAAACCATAATAAAGGATTTTAGCTATAGGGACATTCCAGATTCGTCACGCGACTGAAATGGCGGCCATTTTTAAAGATGGCTGCCGATAATATTACATGCCTGTAAATTTGCATGGAATAAATTTGCCTGAATAATAATAATAGGTATTTTTTTCTCTCAAAATATTTAACTTGTTCTATAATTGAATAACTGTACTATCGATATGAGTTACATGTTTCAAAAACAGCTAACATTTTAAAGTGGCCGCCAAAATAGAATATATTTTAGTAGGTTTTCAAATATTTGATGCACATGACACGGAGGTATAAAAATATAAGTGTTTTTTTCTTTCACAACATTTAACATGTTCTATAATTGAATAATTATACTATCAATACGAGTTACATGTTTCAAAAATGGCTACCATTTTAAAATGGCCGCCAAAATAGCTCCAAGAATCGTATATTTTTGAAAGTTTTCAAATATTTTATGCACGTGACATGGAACTATCGTCTCGTAATAGTTATGTTATTAGTGGAAGGGATTTGGAAAGATATATACTAATTCAGTACTACTGTGAATCGTTTAATTACTGTTGTAATGAAGAAAACGTAAAATTACCTTACCAACTTAAAGCCTATATTAGCTTATAACCGGAATTTGATTTTGTCTATTCTGGTGGAAACTTGCCATATTCTCGACATTGTGTATTGTACTTCCAAATGCATGGTTTGCCGTGTACCACATATTGCCAAACATACTGACTCATTAGTAGCCGATATCATAATTATGGTCTGATTTGGAAATATTTGTTAGTCCGATATGCAACTGTTCAGTACCATATGGGCCGCGTCGCGAGAAAACCTGTGTTCGGGAAATTGTTCGTCAATATGACATTTTGTTACGATGACAATGGTATTTTTATGATGAATTGAACGATTTTTGTTTGATCATGATATCTGCAATATGCATTAAGATATTATAGTTTATACAACACCACTATGCAGGTCATTTGAGCAAAAGAGACGTCAATTAAAAATGGCGTCGAGCGACATAAAATGACGTTACAGTATCTACCGTTACACATAGAGTATACGCCAACATTTACAAGTTTGCAAGTTTACATAATCGAACTAGAAGCATGTTTGGCATTAAATAATGACTAAAGACGGATGAGATTGAGTCTGTTGGTAACACATGAATGGGCAAAACGAAAAAGTAAAACCGGCAAGTTCATGTATCAGCAAGTAAGAACGTGGGCGGGTATGCGAATTAGGTATGCTGATTTCTTCCCAACATATGTTACCTTAAAATGTAATCCCACAGTTATGGTATCTAGTTCCTGTTTTTCCGATTGTCACTAACGGTCCATGATACTAATGTCCCCAACATATGTTGCCTTGAAATATCATCCCACCGTATCTATTTCTGTCGGTAATCGAGAAAGGATTCCATAGTGACTGAATGGCGGACATCGTATGTTCTGATCATACGGCGCGTATGCACAGATAAGACTGATCTGTGGCTATACTAATCGTAACATCCATGGCTTTGGGTTTTTTTTGCAGGAGATATTTTGTTCTTAAAATCGGTAAAGTTTGCGCTAAATTTTAATTGTATACATTATATTAGAAAGAAAGAATAGACTGAAAATTCGCGTCGAGTTAACTAGATCTGAAACATATAGTTGTGCGTGAAACCGGGCACAGGCTACATCGGTCTACAAATATGCTGCCAACCATTGTAAGTAAATATAAAATGTAGCTTACACAGATTTTTCACCTGTAAATGGTGGTCCATAACAGTTAATGCCCGATTATAGATATATTTGGGAATGTATCTTACACTGAACTAAAGTTCAAATACAATTTAAGCGAATTTATAGCGCTCACATTGGTAAAAATGCATTACAATAATAAAAACACCGATGTGCGTTGTTCGTTACATAACTTTAGCACCACGGAACAAACCTAACATGGCGGTCTGACAAATGTCGATAATTGGAAATCTCGGCTGAAATTACGTCAGTTAAGTTCACGACGTCATATCTTGTGACGTCGTCAGACTCCCGAAGACAGGTTTTCTCGCGACGCGGCTCATATGTAGAATAACAACATAAATGTAATTAAAAAAGAAAACACATTGTTCCATAGCTGCATTATATTGTAGGGTGTTCATCTCATAGAAATCACCAACAATGTCCCAATACTGCACCAGATGGACATGTTCTGGACATTTACCAACCAATACAATCTAGTTGCAGCAGCTGGCTCGCCAGCTGGCATCAGCTTCCGAACTGGTCAAGCTGACCATCGGGCTTAGTGGATGCATCACTGTTCACAGGCGAGTCAGTTCTTCCAGCACACATGTTACATGCTGACAGGGCATCGACACCACTGTCATCCGGTGGGTGGCAGGTGGGAGCATGCGATGGGTAATTTAACGATCGGGGTTCATCCTTACCGGAATCCCGACTGGTGACCTGGTTTGGCCCTCACATACGTCTTTGACATTTTGTATGTGACAGTTGAATCTGGTTATACCCCTTATAAGAGTAATCCTACCGGTATTACTTTTAAATAGGGGAAGGGGCCAAGTGACTTTGGTGCAGTATGGACCTGGCACCAGGTCAGGTTATTCTAATTTCAGGGCTGAATATGTTGTATCTCGATGTAAATATTCCGTTCTGATTTTGGGATTTTCCCCTCAATGCAGCAGGTTAAAACGAACCTGTTTGCCCGGCCTTACATGACCTTAGCTGTTGATAGGCCGTTAAACACCAATAAACAAACAAACAAACAAACAAACACTGTCATCTGAAAATGTGGTACCTATCGAAGCGCCGATGTGTGATGTACAAGAAGCCGATCATCGCATTGTTCTGCACTGTGGTTGGGTAGTGGATCGTGTGAGTGGTCGGGTGCTTGTGATCTCCAATGATACAGATACAATAGTGTCCTTACTTCGGTTTATGCCTCAATTGCATGAGAAGGGGCTTCAGGAGATGTGGGTAGAGTTTGACCCCGGTGAGCATAGACGTCATCTACCACTCATGTTCTCGCCGATAAGTTGGGACTGGGACTGTGCAGGGTCATATTGAAAGCGCATGTCCTCACTGGCGACGATACACTGAGCAAGATTGGCACCAAACACACGTCTCTCGTGTGAATCACATAAATTCCTCGTCGACTTTGCAGAGTCGGATCAGTTAACTGAAGCGATGGCTCGGAAGGCTGAGGAATATCTTATTCATGTGTGGGATAGTGCAAAGTCAAATATGAGCTTCGAGTGGAGTGGCATATCCGAGCTTCACCACCAAAACCTTTGTAAGTCCTACCCACTACAGCAGTGTGATCCATGGTCATATCCATAAAGCATTTCTTGTGCGTAATGTCATGTGCCTTCTAAAAGACACCCATTCAACTCCAGATCCAATTAACTATGGTTGATGAGTGAATGGTACCCTCTTGCCTGCATTATATGTCAATACACTACCACATGGGAAGCTTGTCATCTGTAAATGCACGGAACTGTGTTACACAAAGCACTGTCCATGTCAAGTGAGTGAGTAAGTGAATAGGGTTTAACGTCCGCTTTTCTGACAGAGGTACAAGCCTCAGGGAGTCTACACGCAGACGGGTCAACGGGGGGGTCGTGTCCCGTATCCACCTGTCCGAGGGGGGTAAATCCCAACTTCAGAACTCAATATTTACAATCGAAATATATATTCAGTCCTGAAATTAGAACAACCTGATCTGGTGCCAGGCCCTCGCCACACCAGCATCATTTATCCCATCCCCTAAAAGTAATAGGATTAGCGCTAATCTTACTTTTATATATGGGGCATAGCCTGACTCAACTCTCACATACAAGAAAGCCAAAAATGTACATGAGGGCCAAATCCGGTATAGTGGGTTCCGGAAAGTATGAACCCAATCGTTAAGCCAGTTTAGTCGCCTTTTACAAGCAATGGCTACTGCAGCACTATTCTCAGGATCAGTTGATCCCGCCCCGGTGCCTGCACGGGGCGACTGTCCATGTCAAAATTTGTACCCTCAATTTAACAATTCGTTCCCTCGAATTAACAATTCGTTCCCACGATATAACAATTTGTCCCCATTTTCGAATTAATAAAACAAAAGAATTCTACGTCCCCTGCGGGGCTCTGTAGTTTCAGAATATGTGGGTGTAACAAGGGTTTATGATGCAGCCATCCATCGCATCTTTTAGAAAGTCTCCTCAAAAGGTTTGTGATTCAATCACCAAACTTGGGCGACAGGTTGGGATCATGTGAAATTTAGCGATGGGTTTGATTCTTATCAGAATCCTGACATCCCTGGTTTGGCCCTCGGGCATAATATATAATTCTGTAAACATTAAGTTCTTATTTATTGGGCATTCAAATCCAGGCCAACGGGTTCTGTCCCGCATTTAACCTGCTATATTCAGGAATATTTACCGAATATGTACACCGAAAACAAGACCAGCTAGCTAGATGGCCGCGGCCCACATGTCGAACCCGCCGAGGCATTTGATTGTCTCTGTGTATTTATTTGAAGATTGAATTCAGGGTTGTGAACTTTAGTCATTTGACCTTGACCTTGGGCATGTGGACCACATGGGCAGGCTATAGAATGAAAATATGGATGATGAACTAGAAGTACCGGTATTGGATGTTGGAAGTAAATCAGAGTAAGTGTTGTGGAGATATAAGGTATGTAAAAACTTTAACACAAATTTCAAAGTCATTTGACCTTGGGGCACAGGGGCCGTTACAGAGATAGTAGGTATGTGCAAACTTTAATGCAAATTTTGACAGAAATTTTAACGCAAACTTCTAAGTCATTTGACCTTGACCTTGGGGCACAGGGGCCACATGAGTGAGACACAGAATGAATATATGGATGATGACCAATAAGCATACAAAGTTTCAAGCAAATCTGACTTACGGTTACAGAGATAGTAGGTATCTGAAAACCTTAACGCAAATTTTGACCAAAAAAAAACACGCAAACTTCTAAGTCATTTTACCTTGACCTTGGGCACAGGGGCCACATGAGTGGGACACAGAATATATGGATGATGACTAATAAGCATATGAAGTTTCAAGTCGATGTGACTTAGTACGGCAGAGATATAAGGTATTTAAAAACTTTAACTCATATTTCGGACGGACGCACGGACACCCGGATGTCATTGTGATCACTATGTCTCGCTTTCTGCTCGACAAAATGTGGGTTGTTGGCACATGAATGCCCCCGTTGGCAGATTGTTTATTGTTGTTTAACGGCCTATCAACAGCTAAGGTCTGTGAATCACACTTTATACAATAGAACCTCTCTAAACAGGACACATTGGGAACCACATTGTGTTTAATGATTGAAAATGACAGAACTTGTCCATGAAGTGCCAAATTACAGTAGAATCTCTCTAAGCCGGACACCTTGGGGACCTCCCTGGGTGTCCGGTTTGAAGACATTCCACTGTATAGTAATGTTTACAGCACTACAGACCAGATAAAAATGTTTGTATTCAAGTGCAAATTTAGGATAGTCTGTAAATTTCAGTCAATAAATGTAAATCCAATAATTGTTTATAAGAAAATATTGTTAAGGGCTGAATATATCTTTTCTCGCAGGTTAAAACGGGATCGAACCCGTTTGCCCAACATTACATGACCTTATCTATTGATAGGCCGTTAAACACCAATAAACAAACAAATGACATAAAAGAAAATGCCAATTCAAAAATACTGTTACTCCACCCACCTGCTGTCGTACTGTACGTTGCGGTTTTATAGTGGGATTTTTTCAAAGGACACGTTTTACGTCAAAGATTCAAGATTTTCACCTGTGACATATCCTTACCCGGCTGCATGAGGGCCGATAACAGTAGACCATTTCACCAAAATTGAAAAGTATACTTTTCTTGTTAAGTACACTTTGAGGGAGAAATTTTCAACTTAAGGATACATTTATTAATTTTTATTATACTGAATTTATTACATTATCACAGCCATTCTGGCTGTGATAGTGTAATAAATTCAGTATAATATTTCTGCATACTTTTATTCATCAAATATATGCAGTCGTTAGTTCTATATGAAATAATGCATTTCGGGAAAAATATATAATTTGCTTTGCTAGATAAGTATACTTTGCAATGTTGGTGAAATAGGCTACAGATCACCAGCTACTCGTCACAAATGCCATAAACCCCATTTCTTCAGTCTCAGCAACATATACAGGGATAAGTAATTAACCATAGAACACATTTTATAAGAAGGAAACAACATATTTATTTTAACCACATATTTTCATAAGACATTTATAAACACCAGAAAAAAACAAGCATTTATAAAGTTATAAGATTGCTATAGAATATATATCACAGTAAGTATATACCAGACCCTGCAATTGTAAAGCTATACGAGCATACAACTCCAATGCCACTAGATCAGTTGAGCTTGAGCACAGCAATCAGTGACAATAAAGGCTGGATTACTGTTGGAGTAGTTTTGTTGTTTACTTTTTTATTAATTTAAAGTATTTTCTCAGCCGTTTTTACAGCATATTGATCAGGGCCGTAGCCAGAGGTAAAAATCCAGTGGGAGCACGTAGCGCGACCCGCATCGTAAACAAAAAATCGACAAAATTTCTACCAAGGCAACTGCCTCGGTTCGCCTCAAAGTGGCTACGGCCCTGTTGATACAAACAATGGTAAACAAAATGTTATTGAAAAACAGACAACTGTCCCAAAGTTAGGTTATTTATAAACACTTCTATTCCAGTAGAGTTTTACAATGACGGGGTCAAATTGCATCCACAATCGAAGTACAATATAAATGTGAAAATACTTCCAAAATAATGCTGACAGTGCAGACAAGACAATAGGTCAATGTCAGTGTAATACTATAGATTTTATTATTAATAATAACAATACGTCTACTTTTGATTTTTGCACATGCATACTTTTTTGATTTTGTGAAAATATATATAAAGTGTTTGTATATGTGAAACAACAAAACGTAAATACATAGAAAAACAACATGTGAACTGGCAGCAACAAGTCAACAGTAACAGGCATTATAAATAAAGCTGATAGTCAAACATGGAATACTGATGAACTCAATAAATGTAAATCCATCAATTGAAATTTCCAGACGATTCTAAATTTGCACTTACGAACATTTTAGTCGTACAAAGTTTAGTGAAACAGGCCCCTGATGAACTCAATTTTAAAATATTCATGGAAATGTTAACAAGTCTTTCATACTGTCTGTTCTGTTTAACAATGCTGTCGTTGTATCACAATCCATCCATTACGTGCAGTAGAATCCGCCGTCATGTTTGCGCGAATATCCACCATTTGTTCCAGCGCTGTGGGGGCTCTCTAGGATGAAGGAGGGAAATCATTGTACTGTGTGTTGTCATGGTAACCACTAGCATGCTACAGTGCAGGGCAACTCACAAAGAGCGTGCACAACAAGACTTCGCACAATTACAATTAAAGTAATATATTGGCAATCGTGTTTGCCTAAAAGTGTGAGAATTTGATGGTACAGTCAGCCTCTCTAAACTGGACACCCTGGGAGGTCCCCAGGGTGTCCGGCTTAGAGAGGTTTCACTGTAAATCAGGTATTTGATCATTCTGATCCATGGTTGTGTCGTATGTGATCACAAGCAGACATTATCACCTGAGGTAAATGACCAAGAAACTCATCAAAATAAGATCAGATGCGTTTTCCTGGTGTCCAGTATAGCGGTTCCACTGAGGCATATACATGTACAGAAGTCTTGCTGTTTGTTAGTAAAAGCAACAAGGTGAATATATATCAAATTAAGCATACATTCTACTAATTCTAATAAGCTTCAATTCATTCTGTGCTAAAACCTGTACCAAAGAACAAAGTGGTTATTAATTATCTACATGTAAGCAATGGGTAGGTTAAAAAAGGAATCATGTAGGATTTCAATCATCTACGGTATATCACATCAAAGGGCAGCATGCAATTAGTACCTTAACACCCCACCACCTGTAACCCTCATAATGCGGGAATCGAAAACTGTCGTCTGCTGCTGTTTCGTATTTTAACTTTATTTCTCAATAAAACATAGTTTGGCAGCACTGTAGAGACTAGTAATGGAAATGTATTCTAAACGGCTGCCAGACCATTTTTTGTTTAGAAAAATGGAAATTAAAAAATAAACAGCAGGCGACAATTTAATTCAGCATTGTAAGGGGTAATGTTAGTATTCTAGCTACTCACACAGTGTCTCACCCAATGGGCTTGTGAAGTTGCCACCAAATTAATATTTTATTTGTATATATTTTTACAAAAAATGTCGAAAATGTTTTTTTACAACTATTTTCACAACAATTTCAATAAAAATACTTTAGTCTTCACAAGCCCAGCAGCCTTGTTCATTTAGACATGCAGCAGAATGAATTCAGCATTGTAAGGGTTAAACATGTTCTTGGATATATACCAGTAAGCATTGGAAAACTGGATATCGAAAGATGTGAATTAAAATGAGAAGTGGCCACTATGTCTAAATAACCAAGGTGAGCGAGACAGCCTAATCTACTTTTCTAAACTACTTCACAGCAAACGGGCGGCATGCGGTTAGTATTCCCAGCCACCAAAACAAAGGTCATATGTGGCTGTGACTGGAGCATTGGGGCTTACGGTTTTGCGACCAGTGTAGATCCGCACAGTCTGATCACGATCTGCACTGTCCGTCTTTCCATCAATGAAATACCTGTCATGCTTCTAACAAGCAATATGGGTTGTTACCAGGTTACAGGAGTGTGCTATTTGATCAGGAGCTACACCGGTCACAAAGCCCATAAGCCCCATGTCTCCAGTCACAGTCACATATATAGCATGCGATTAGTATTCCCAGCCACCAACAAATTAGTATGTAGCATGCAGTTAGTAGTCTCATAATTATACAGTACAAAACAGACGCAAGAAAAACACATAACGTCTGCATCAAAAATCTACATTTGTATAATTTTAATACAACTACATGTGTATTTCGAAAGTTGGAATGCTGAATTTTCTTCAAATTAATAACTGCCAGTTTCCAAAGACCTAAATTCATTTTTGTCCATTTGATCATCAGGCCTGTACGCAAAGGGGGTGCGACGGGTATGTACGCACCCCCCTTAACCCTTTCAACACCACAGGCCTGTATTGTGGTATTGGCAAAAAATGTAGATCCAGATGAGCCGGCTCGTGACGAGCCGTCTCATCAGGATCTGCACTTTTTGCAAGTAATTTTCATAATTCTGAGAACAAAAACACCCCATGTTCGTAAATGGACTGGTCTGAAAATAATTTTGTGATGATTGGATTGGTTGCAAAATTACCATATAAAATCTAATACTGTTACTTAGTGGTGAAAGGATTGGTTAATAACCCCCCCCCCCCACCCCCCCCCCACCCCCGCCCCCTAAATTAATTCCTGCGTACGGGCCTGATCATTTTCAAGAACCACAGGAGCTAGCTGTGGCAAAGTGTGTGATCTATAGTCTGCTGTGTACCGTATCTCAACTAGTCTATAATATATGGATAAAACATAAGTGATTATGACTAGCAGTATGGGGCAGAAGATGAGGGGAAGTGTATGCGAGAGTGTTATAATTGCCCACTATATACAAGGTGCATGATCACGTGGCTACAACAACAACAATGTCGCCCACTCCAAAGTAAGTATTATTTGATAATTTCCTTAATATGCAACGGATTTTGATGAAATATAGAGCAGCAAACGCGTCTTCATGAGCTGCATTTGGTGGTCTAGTTTGGCACAGACTTATGTCGTTGTTGCAAAGAATCGATTTCTATGTCTCCGACAGAAGTTCGGGCGAAAATAAAGACCACCAAATGCAGCTTAACAAGACGAGTTTGATGTGCCATATTACATCAAAATCCGTTACGTAATAAGGACACTATAAAAGAATACGTACTTTGAATCGGTACTTGTTGTTGTTGTTAGTACCACGTGATCATACACCTTGATATACCCTACACTGTACTGGAGTTGGTAATTCTAAGGTTAACCCTTACAATACTGAGTTACCAAGTTGTCGCCTGCTGTTTATTTTATATTTTCATTTTTTTTCTGGATGAGAATATCTTTTGACGGCACATGAGAATTGTCTCCAATGGAGACAATTCTCATGTGCTGACAAAATAATTTCTTTTTTTTAAATACATGTAGGTTCAAAATGAAAAATAGCCGACCGACAATATTTGGTTCCCGCCTCGTAAGGGTTAATTAAGGCAGTGCTGAGCGCGGTTTCAGTAAATGGAATTCATGCAAAAATATAAATGTGATGCAACTGGTACAATTCATCCGATAGTTGTGAATAGTATATGATAGTTGCATGGAACAATTATTCATTCATAGCCTGGTGAAAATGAGATGCATTAATATTTATCAGTCACCATCTATGATCATCTCAGCGATGTCTACCAGTATATTCTGAACAGAGTATTTGAAGTATATGCAAAGATCACAAACTTGAATATGATGTGCATGTTATATGAAAATGTGGTTAAAATGATGGAAAGACCCAGTTTTGAACTCTTGACTAAGTATATAGATATAATTTGAATAAGCGTATAATCTTGATTCAACCTACCAAAACATTCACAAAACATTAACACATGCCATGTACATTTGTATAAAAGTATAATATACATGTATAATGTACATTCATTTACAACATAACTGCCTATTATATTTAGTAAAACAATATGATGGTTGGAATTTGTTAATTAATGTCGAAGTTATGTTGGCAACAATACTTTGTAATACTTTCACTGCAATATAATATACTTTTGTTCGGACTGTTGCAGGATGAGCCTTTTTAACATTTTTTTTTTATGTTGCAGCAAAACTTATTTGAATCATATGTACATGGCAAAAATACATTATTCTAGAGACAGTCATACATACACATTACACATTATTAAAGTTACATACAACACAATGACACACAATGGAAATGCCAAAGAGAAACGGGAAAACAGAACAATAGTGGTCGCCACTACACTGCATGGCTTACATGATCTCAAGTATTTTCCTGTTCAGCTTTGACTCGTGCACAAACGTGTCTACACTTGCTATGGTGAAGTACTGGCTATACTGCATACATGTGAAACTTTGCATCATGTGACTAGGCAAATACAATCTTAGGTAGCTAGACTAAACCTTAATAGCTCACGTTTAACAATAGGAAAAGGCTGTATTGTCTGCATTTATCATTTTTATGAATTTAATATTTTTAAACATAAACATGTTTTTGTATCATGATTGGATTGTTATGTGGAGTTGTAATAATTAAGTATCATCAGCAAAGAAATGAAAATATTTCAACAAAATTTGACCCAACATACATATGATTATTGTAAAGGACAAGTTAGTATCCATACGGTTAAGATCAACAGTAAATCTTGCTATGCCAGTACCGGTATGTGCAATAATGTATGTAAAACAGGTTACACAAAAGACCTTCTACTTTGTACTTCGTGCTAAATCATTACGTTTTTTTGCCTGCTCTCCCTTATTCTGGGCCTGTGCTCGTAACATGTTACACAAAAGACCTTCTACTTGATCGTGCTAAATCATTATGCTTTTTACACATTGCCTGCTTTCCCTTATTCCAGACCTGTGCTTATAAAATACTTTCTGAGCGTGGTCACCAAATTCATACTCAAAATCTTGTAGTTTGATTGGTCGAGGCAGAGCCTCGACCAATCAAACTTCATGATTTTGAGCATTAGATTGGAGTACATGCTCAAAAGGTATACATCATGGGCCCTGTACTTGAGCATCTATACAGCTCGGTGCTCAGTGTTTCACATGTATACCTTCAACTGGCAGCCTGATCACAGTCGATGATAGTATTATATTGTACTACGATCGTACAATGATTGTACTACTATGTATACAATATTCCATGACAGAATGGTGCTTTGCATATTGGCCTGCTGTGCATATTATTGGCCCATGCTTATGAAACATTGACTCGCATATTCTGTTCTCAAGTTCGAAATCAGAAATTTGTCCATGTCTCGACCAATCAAACTGTGTGAGTTTGAGAACCGTAGTAATTTGGAGAATGAACTTTAAACGTTTTATAAGCACAAGACAAGATCACTGAATATCGTTTGGACAGTGAAGTGTTTCTCTTAGTGTGTTAGGGGAGCATATGTTTTGTCATGGCATGACAATATGATGGGGTGAACATATATCTATACAAAATACATGTAGTCTACAAATATACCCATTGTTTCTTCCCAATTTCAACTAATATTTTAGGTATTAAATCAGATTGTCTTGCAATCAGACTGCCAGTGCACAGTTAAAATGCTAGCAATATATTAGTGACGGGGTGGTGAATTATGAAGAGAAAAAGCCGCCATCAGGTTTACGAGAGTAGCCGCGGTTTGTTGTCTGTGTATGGTGGGACTCTGCAAATAAAGCATCAATGGTGTTGATATATGGTCGAGATACATGAATGACATGAATGATATGAATGATAATGGAGGTAGAAATTGTGTCCTGCCAAAAATAAGGACTTCAGAGTTTATGAACAGCAAGCATATCCCCAGATCAGCCTGTGCACCTGCAGTCTGATCAGGGGATACACTGTTCATTGAGTTCAGCAAATCATTCGTGATGCAAGCATCACAACGTTCAAATCAGTATCGGGCTGAACATTTTATAAACAACGGATTATAAACTGGAGGGTCACATGAGACACGCCATGTGATTTTGTGCCTTCGGACATCTGCGTAATGTCATGAAGTACGTTTACAAAATTTACAACATTTTCCTTAAATGGTGTCAAAAGTTGACAAACGTTTCAGAATACATGCATGTAAATTGTGTCAACTTTTGACTTTATTTATGAAAAATATTGTAATGTAAATTTTGTAAACATATTTAATGAAATTACGCAGATGTCCGAAGATAGAAAATCACATGGCGTGTCTCATATATGTTACATCTAATGAAAATATGCATATGTGTGGCTGTGACTGGAGAAATTTTGTGACCAGTGTAGATCCAGATCAAATAGCACACTCCTGTAGCCTGATAACGATCTATATTGTTAGAAAAAGTATGCTAAGTGTTTCATTTATGGAATAATGAACAGTGCAGATCTGATCAGACTGTGAATGTACAGGCTGATCTGGATCTAAACTGGTCACAAAACCCATAAACCACATTTCTCCAGTCACAGTCACATAAATGCAGCTCATTCAGTTGATCATCAACAGACAATGTATTTCATGATGTATAATGTTTCACGATTGGACACTTACTATGTGAGCCAGCCCATGAGAATGTGTTATACTGTACACTCATGTAATTTAAAGTGAGGACACACCTGCCAAAAACTGCCAACAAAATTGTCGTAAAACCCATGTCTCCATTTATGGGTGTGACTGGAGAAATGAGGCTTATGGATTGTGCAACCAATGTAGATCCAGATCTGGACTGTCCGCCATTCCATCAATGATACACTGTCATGCTTCTAACAAGCAATACAGATTATTATCAGGCTACAAGAGTGCTATTAGACCAGGAGCGACACTGTTTGTTTGTTTGTTTGTTTATTAGTGTTTAACGGCCTATCAACAGCTAAGGTCATGTAAGGCCGGGCAAACGGGTTCGATCCCATTTTAACCTGCTGCATTGGGGGGAAAATCTTAAAATCAGAACGGAATCTTTACATCTTTACATTACTTTAGAATATCCTGACCTGGTGCCAGGTCCATACCACACCAAGTCACTTGGCCCCTTCCCCTAAATTAGGATTACGAATATCGTAATACTCACATAAGGGGTATAACCAGATTCAACTGTCACATACAAAATGCCAAAGACGTATCTGAGGGCCAAACCAGGTCTCCAGTCGGGATTCCGGTAAGGATGAACCCCGATCGTTAAATTACCCATCGAGTGCTCCCACCTGCCACCCACTAGGAGCGACACTGGTCACAGATCCCAGAAGCCCACATTTCTCCAGTCATAGCCACATTTACAGTCACACATTTGGGTAATGTGACAACACAAGCCACGATGAGACGCAACAAGCAAACACCAAGTTTTCTCATGCACTGGCTCACAATAATGCACTGATGATTGTAAAACATTTTAACCCTTACACCGCTATCTTAATTTTTTGTCGTCTGCTGTTTATTTTCTAATTTTCATTTTTATCATCAAAAACATGCTTTGACAGCACTTTAGAATAATTTACAACATGATTTGACAGCACTTCAGAATCATTTTTATTGAGAAATAAAGCAAGATATAAAAGCAACAGCAGACGACAATTGTTGTGTGTAGCGGTCTAAGGGTTAATGATGGACTAAATTTAAATTTCTATTCTTGCAGAATACTACATGTATATGGATTCTAATGAATGTGTGTGTAACATAAATAATGACACATATTATTTTATATAATGACACATATATGGTACATATGATACACATGTTACATTGTATGATTTTACGTTTATCTATACAATTAGCAAATAAATTAAGTTGCAGGTATTATTAAAGCTCATGAATGAGACAAAGGATGTAACTTTGTACCGAAGAAAATGTGTGATTTTTCATGACAACTTATTTACAGAAACTGTGATAATTTCTGTAGATGACGTCGAAAGGTAACAAAATTTCCATAGCAAATTGTGTCACCTATTTACGTCATTTATAGAAAATATCTTAAACTTTGTAAATACTGTTCAATAGTGAGATATTGTAGGTACAAAATAACATTGTGTGTCTCGTATGTGAAGTAAGAAGCTTTAAATAAGCATACAAAGCACTGCATGTTAACGAGCATTGCTTCTTTAATTGTTTCCATGCGTCTTATCTATAGTATATACATGTACACTGTTTGTCAATGGCAGTTATGACCCAATTCTAGATCACTATAATAGACAACAGGGGTGGATCCAGCATTTGGGGGGGGGGTTGTCCTATTTTCCAGCTCCACAGAGTGAAGCGAGTATGCTGGGGTGGAAGGGGGGGAGGGGGGGGGGGTGGGGGGGGGAGGGGGGGGGGGCGAAACTGCGGAATGTGACTCAGAAGGGCAGACTTTTTTAATTATATTTTTTTGTTTGCGATGTTCGTCTAAGATGCATATATGTTCTATAAAGTCACCCGATTTTTGTTAGACATGATCGGATTTAACATATTTTCCATGGTAGTGTTTTTAATGATCATTTACAGTACAATATTATTTCTTCATGATGATAAGATGCTTGAGGCGCAATGATTTTTCTGACACGACAATATTTGAGAACCACAGTACTTTTTTGTATGAACTTATAGATTTGCATTGTATTGCTGAACCCAACTGTATATGAGTCGCCTGATACAAATTGGGATTAGTAAACAAAAAAATAGACCTATTGAAAAATAACTACCGGTAGTCTTGCAATTGCTAATATTTCTGCAATTGATTGTTACTAATTTAATTTTAATAATATTATTCACATTAGTTAAACTAGTTTCTCTAATGGAAAGTTCTTTCTGAATATGGTATTGCAAGACCATTTCACAAAAAAAATAAAATAAATTATATTTTCTATTTCATAAATTTCCCTTACTGGTACAGTGGAACCTCTCTAAACCGGACGCCAAGAAAACATATGTCATCTTATTTTGATGAGTTTCTTGGTGATTTATCCCAGGTGATAATCTCTGTTCGTGATCGCATAGCATACAACTATCGCTCAGAATGATCAAATGCATTATTTACAGTATGTCCCCAGGGTGTCCAGCTTAGAGAGGATTCACTGTATTTGTATAGTGAACATGCATAAACACCCATGTTTATCACAGTTTCGGATAGTTAATATTTGAATATAATGTAAACATTCTGAAACTTAATAAAATTGTGAGATTGCTTGATACAGGTTATTCTCAGGACATGAAGCAAAAACACACATATTCAATATTTGAGACATCATCTGTGACAACAGTCTCTAAAAGTATTAAATGTGGTATTAAATATATAAATTCATACAAACCTATTGCATTTTTATTACTATGCATGCTTTCCTTTTTCTTTTGTGACGTTACTTCCAGGGGGTGGCCCATGGCTGGTGGGGGCACTATCACCTCCTTTATCCGGTTCTTTAATACACGCCTGTAACACAATAAATAATACAAAATAATTTCCTCGATGAGATGGTTCAAATGAGTGGTCACAACATATACTTTCAATGGAACACAGAAAAAAATGTTTCAACAGTTTTAGATGCCAAAGTGCTTTCTCAATGTAAAATTGGTTAAGTTGACATAACAAAACACAAAATATCTTGAATTTGCGATCAGTTTTTGTCCCAGATCAGACTTCGCATATGTGCAGTCTGATCACAGTACACACTGTTCACTGATGACTATAACAAACATTCATGATTCATCTAATATGCATTTTAACACCTGTATCATGCTGCATGAACGTGTTAAATATCTGTATCATGCTGCATGAACGTGTTAAATATCTGTATCATGCTGCATGAACGTGTTGAACATCTGTATCATGCTGCATGAATGTGCTGATAATCAGGAACTACAGGTATATTATATACATATAGTTCCTGATTTGCAGCACATACATGTTGCATAATACATGTACAATAATATTGGTAAACAAGAAAATGTGGTCTGTCGGGACACAAATGCCCCCCGGTGGCAGATTGAAGAAACTCTTGCAAATTCTTAACCAAAACTGTTATGTGTTTAAGAAAGTTCTGAAGGTTAAGGACCGGCATGGACGTGTGGAATTTGTACACAGCATACTATATTGAAATATGGAAGTAATCAAAGGGATAGAAATTATGACAGATTGGAGAAATACTGGCAAACTTCTTAACTGGATCAACAATCCAAATACTGAATATATCCAACTGCTCTACCGTGACACAGGGCATAAAAACAAACACCATACCCGTGGTTATCTCCCGCAGTTTCCGGCTGCACCAGTGTCTCATTCTGTGCCAAGAGAAACTTGTTGTGGTGATCATATTTTGCTTTGAGTATAAAGTCAAGGCTGTCGTTCGGAGCTATTGGATCGCTGTGGTAGATCTCCCGCCGAGAAGAGGCAAGAGTACACTTCATGTTCAGTCTGCTCCACGGGTTCCTTTTCTGTGCTATATGTGTGGGATCTGGGTAAGGATGTTGCTGAAAATGAAACCATAGTATTTTTAGCTTAATGTGACAATCATAATAACTGCTTTGCTGCCATGAGACGAAGGACATGGTTGCAAAGGTAACTGTTTCGTAAGTGGGATGGGATATTTTAGTATAAAATTTCAATTCATTTCTGCCAGCCATTTTAGTACATGTACACGCCATCAGTCAGCTTCACAGTCACTGACAGAAAAACTAATACAAGTCAGTACAATTAGTCCTAAAGATACATGGCTACAAAGTGCTATAAACTATAATCAAGTAGGCTATACAACAGACTAGATTAAGATAACCTGGTTGCTCGTCTTTGTACATTTTAAATAGCAAGTATGTCCTTTTTGAAATGCGGTGACCAGATTACGGAAGCATACTCAAGATGTGGTCTAACCAGGGATTTGTACAATGCACAAAACATTTATTTGTTCATGTAGTTAAACATTTTGAAAATGAGCCCTACTCTCTGTTCCACTTTTTGCTACCGATGAACTTTTGGCCATTAAACACATTAAAATAACCTTAAAAATATATAGAGGATATTCCATCATACATTTTGAATAGCGGGAAATAATACACGAGTGTGCGTCGGCTTCCGCGTAAGCAACGAGTGAGTGTAGCGAACGAGTTGCTTGCTCGGACGCCGATGGACACGAGTGTATTATTTCCGCTTTTCAAACATGTACGATGGAATATCCTATTTATTACACTTCCACGGCGGATATATATGCACATTTAGTCTATTTTTGAGATTAAAATCAATGAATTGTGATGTGCGCATGAATAGTTACACAATACATGTTTTCCCGCATTTTGACGTTACGGTACGTTGTGTGACGTCAAATGTGACGTCATGTAAACTTTTTGAAATCCAAATTACGCAGCTGTTTCTATGAACCAGATATATTTGACTGCATGTTTGGAATGTGTTAAATCACATTAACATTCTAGATTAGTTGAAACCCTTTCCAAGTTTTCAAATAACTTTATTTTGACTGTAATAAAAAGTAAACATTTTGCATGGTAGCTTGTGGTTTCCAAGAAAACAGGCGCGCAATTACGGGTGTTCTCTTCACAAGAGTGTAATAAATAAATGTAATAGATTTTCATCAATAACAAAAGTCACCCTCCCCAAAAAAAATTATTTGAAGAAATTCCATCAAATATTGATTTTTTGCGAAGAAACAATTTTCCTATGGGAATTTAACAAGGGGGCTAAAAATAGGTTTTTTAAATAATTTTTTATTTGTGGACCGATTTTCAAAATATAACTTCTGTTTGCTTATTTACATCATTTCAAGCTATCTAGCCAGGTTTCGAAGTCAATTTCCAAATTTTTTAGTTTTTGACTCCGGAAAATAAGTTTTTCGCTATAAAATCAATTTGATGGAATTTCATGAAACAAAAAAATGGGGAGGGTGACCTTAAAGTTTTTTGTTAATGTCAGATGAAAAAGTACTTATGTTTAAATATTTTTTAGATTTAATGTGTTAAACAGCTAAAAGTTTGTCGGTAGCAAAACGTGCACCAGACCGTAGGTTTTTGTTTGCCTTATTTACTTTTTCACTGATGTCAGAGTCAAATCTCATATTGTCTTGAAACATTGCCCCTAAATCCTTCTCTTTAGTTACTCTTGTGATAGCTATTCTAGTGCCCTCACTATCCACCATATGGTACCCATTCTCATTTTCGATTGTTCTGCCTACGTGCATGTGTTTACACTTTTTTACATTGAATATCATTTGCCATTTCTTAGCCCATTCACACGCGTGTAGTATATTTTCCTGTAACAACTCAATCTGAACTGGGTTACTGATTGCAGAGTATAGTGTAGTGCCATTGGTGTATAGTCAGAGCACACAGTCCATGGCCTCTGGAAAGTCATTGATAAATATCAGAAACAGAATTGGTAAAGTAGTTAAATGTTCTTCTCCGTTGATAAGTTGTACCGATACCTCCACTGCTCCTTATTTATGTAACGAGTCCACAATGTCATTTCCTTTGATTCCTGCATGGCTGAGTGTCCACCAAGAGATATTATAGTTGCGGGAAGTAACCTAATTGTGGTGACACAATAAACTGCGCCCGGTAAACCCGAGATATTAATGGTGATGCGAGTCTTTATGATTTTATGCAGGTTCGGGTCCCATCCAAGTGCGAGTATACCAATTGCTGTTTGGCTATCGGAGAAGATGTGTACATATGCTGATAGTTGCGAACAGTAACTCTTGCAATCTACTCCCATACCGTACATAGCCTACGGGCAGTACGACAGTACATTGCAAGAGTTACGTTCACAACTACAGAAAAGTAATATGCTGATTGATGAAAAGTTCAATGAAAACAAATCAATCAGTTTGTACAATACCAATTCATTAAATTGGAGCAGTAGACATAGCACTATGGCTTTACTACCGATACCTATATAGCTCTATAGCAAAGTAAATAATAAATGATAAAAGTCAGATAAGAAAAAATAGAAGTTAAACATGATATAGAGCCAATTCTCATTGATTTGTGCCTTTTCATTGATTCGTGCCCCTAGAAAACAAGTGAATAAGCATATTCTAAGAATACTGTTAATTGATTATTATTTTAAAAAGGTATTTTAAGTTGTTTCCCAAGGTTTTCTAAGTTACAGTTACATACAACTGTGATTTACCACATATTTAGAGATTTTTCTACATATTTCCTTAATCTGAAGAGGGTCTGTTTGCAAAGTAATGCATAAAATGTGATATATGTTGATTTCTAGGTAAATCTGAACTGCATATAGGCAGCAACACCTCTTATTGTATGTGTGATCAAGGAATGTTACTCAAATGTGCAAAAAGTTGTGGGGCACGAACCTGATCAATTTGGTGACTTGGGTGGGTTATTTCTAGGGACTCTAAGACTAGACATATCACTATGACTTTACTACCATTTGGTATAGCAAAGTAAATAATAAATGATAAAAGTCAGATAATGAAAAATAGAAGTTAAACATGATATAGAGATATGGCATGTTAGTCTACTCTAAGACTTGCATAGACAACAATTTTGACGAATTCCTTATGTGCACTCATAGTCAAGTGTTTGAACTTTATGTTGATGTATACATTTTCAGGAATTAATCAGAATATAATACACAATATGAATGTATGTGCTTAGGGGCACGAATCCGTTCATACAGTAGAGTAACCATTTGTCGGGATTACCCCCGCATCAGGAATTTCCGTAAACCACATTTGTCACTAATCACGGAAATATTCATGGTCGGTTTCACGGATATTTTTTGCAGAAGACATCTATCTGTCAAATGGGAGAAAAATATTCCACATCGCCCGCCCTTGGTCATGTAAGGTTTTAATCACAATGGTTCAAATACCTTCAAAATGTTGTATTTCAGCTATTCCCACTTTTGTCCACTCATAAACATAATTATGGAAAAAGATTTACAAAGCATGGTTCTGTCAGTCTGTGTCACTGGATTCTTTAGCCATTTTGAGAAATCTTGATAATACAGTCAAATTACCAGAATAGAGCTTCTCATTATACTGGGGGGTCTTACATGAAAATCAATAACAAAACTAACACAGAATTATATTTGATTACGCAGATGTAGATATAAACTCTGTGCTTTTAGTAGAATTTATTGTTCTGTTGATTATAAAAATGCTCAGAATAATATGTTACATGTTTGTAGATTGTTATTATCTTGTTGTTGGTATAAATCCCGCCTGTACTGTGCACCATAATGAATATGGTAAAATAGTATGTACCACAACTAAAAATTAAACGTGATCTGAAAAAATATTGCAGTATGATTATTAGCCTTGTGATAATGTTCTAGTCATTTATCACTGGCAAAGGAAATGGTGGAAAATTGTTTAATACTGTACACTCCTCTGATAATTTACTGATAACCATTTTTTACACTGACCCGATGGTGAGCTTCAATACATAATTAAAATAACCCAACAACAAACATCATGATTCTAAGGTCACAGTCTATTTTCTACAAACGCCTGGATGATACGCTAACAAAATGGACGGCATGGAAACAAGCGGGACTTTTAGATAAATCTGGTCTCACAGCACTTTTACGATAAGTTTATTGTTTTAAAAAGTTTTGAATAATTGTTTTTATATGCTTAGCCTATAGCTCAAGTAACTGGCCAACAACGGCTTATTATCCAGAACCTAGGTAAATCAATTGTAATGAGAACAGTGAATAGAGACATGGCATATTAGTCTATTGGTCCTAATTGGAGCAGATGCTAGAAAATAATGCCAAATAAGTATGATCATTACCTTATTGTCACTTTGTCCATAAAAATTTCCGTCATTTTGAATCCTTGGAAAAGGATACGGGTCCCTAGAAGATGCAACTTTCGTCGTCATGTTTGTTTTGAACTCTGTTGCTTGCTGTTGGTTGCACCTTTAATGAAAACCGGATGTTGATATCGGCTATGGTAACAAAGATCTTAATCTCTAACCAAAGATAATATTTTTTTCAAATTACGAAACAAACGATAATCAAATTATTTCTCATAATTGTTAATAGCATAATTTATTACATCCGTCAGTAAAGTATTGTATTCAATATATATTTATGTTAATATAGTGTTTCACAGGTGAGTATTTTGTATTGAAGGCTAAATCGTCTGCATGATCCAGATTTTGGTCTCCCACATGTAGATGCATACCCAGGAAGTACAACAACAACAACAACAACAATTTCAGCAGCAAAATGCACATTTATGTAAAAGTGCTGAAAGGCTCAGAATGTGAAGTTACAGTAAGCTATTCAATGTTGGAGTTTATCTCCAATAACTCTCAAGGGCGGATTCAGAGGTGGGGGTGGGGGGGGGGGGTATTAGTCCCAGTTTGAGACAGTACTTTTTGCTTTTGCCGGTATACTGGTATACCCTCACACGTGAGTGTAACTGCACATATTCCGCTTTATAGGCAACAGATTGTCCTATTCGCTACACCACGCTGCATAGTAAAAATGTGCGTAATAGCATTTACAATTCGCGCACTAAAATATAGAAAAACCTGCAGGGCATTGACATTCATACTTTACTATATTGTTATTGATAGACTATATTCCAATATGACACAAACATATTATCACAAACTCACCTGATGAATTGTTGATTAGCAAAAGTCTAAGGTCACTCACACAATGCAGAAAGTAAACAGAGCATCTTCAATATGGCGGGAGATGGATCACACATGACTAGCACGTGACATCTATTTATAATTATCGGGGTCACAGTTTTGAGGCCCGAGACGGCTCGCGCGTAACGTGATACCGACTTTTTGTATATATATCGCGTCGTCAAATCACAGGTGTGCGTCAAATGAGAAACGCCATGGGATTTTGTACTTTCGTACATCTGCGTAATTTCAATAAATACATGTAGAAACATTAGATATAGATCTACAATAGTTTTCTTTAGTAAAGTAAAATTACAATTTTTTCAACTTCTGTCGTCATTTACGGAAAATAATTATATTGGGCTATTCCAGTTTATATAAGTACCCCCCTATGGAAGAGACTTTTACCTACGGAAATGACCCCCCGCCCCCTCAATTTTTTATCCGGATACCCCCCCCCCCTCCCCCCCCCCCTCAATGTTTTCTTCCCGGCTTCCCCCCCCCCCCTCAATTTTGTTTTCTCTTCCATAGGGGGGTACTTATATAAACTGGAATAGCCCATTTATTTTTCTGTAAATATATTTCAATATATTTCCTGAAATTACGCAGATGTCCGAAGGTACACAGTCACATGTCGTGTGTGATATGTGACTGTGACTAGAGAAATGGGACTTACGTTGATTGCAATCGTCGCAGGCGCGGATACAGGGTGGGGGGTCCAGGGGGTTTAGGGGTCCCCTCCCTGCTCCCGGCAAAACAAAAGAGAAGAAAGTCTACAATACTCGAATAGTTGGATGACTTTTTCGTGGCCTAGGTGTCAGGAAATCGCATCTGCGGCGATCTTGCATTTAAAAATTTCCTGGGGGAGCACCCCAAGACTTTGCGATGCGCATCGAGCTTCGCGCTCGCGGAGGTCTAGACCTGCAATCATTTCTGTATCCGCGCCTGCGTCGGCGATGACTATATGTGCGGAATTCTGTTGTAATTCACGGTTAAACAGACAGCTGAGCCAGAATCAGAAAAAAATGGAATTTGAGCTGAAATAATCAGTGACACGCTTGTGCAGCTACGATCAAACAGATGCCGCCGGAGGTCATTAATAGTTCGGCATAACAAACAACTTATCCGATGATTTGACCGGAGGCAAATAGGGAAGTGGACTTTGGGACAGGTGTATTCTGAATTCAACGAAGCCACACCTATTCTATGCTGATTGGTTGGGTTGAATCCATTTTGTTTATCTGTCCTAGTGGTAAGCAAAATATGGGGAAGTTTGTCATGCAGTGACGGCTGCAAAAACTGGCTGTCCGGAATATGAAATCCGTAAAAGAACGGCATATTCTGGTCGGATTACTGTGAAATTTGTTTTATTTGATATATAAATGATGAATACATAAGCGTATCTCGAAAACAGAATCTTGTTATATCTCCTTTAAACCCCTTTCTTGCTCAACTTTTAGACTACAGAATTTAAATTTGTACAAGTATGTAATTAAGATTTAAAATGCATTGAACATATAAAGTGTTTCAATTTCATTACGACATACCGAGGCCTCAATCAGTAATTTATAGTATTTTAACGATTCGGACGCTAGCAAGCTCGGACCAAAACCGTTTCGGGACAACCTTGCTATTTTTTACTATGCGTAATCAACATATACGCGAAAGTTCTTTATCACATATGATATATGAACCTTTCGCATGCTCACTGTTAATATATCATGAAGTTTAAACTTGGGACAAAACAATCAAACATAAATAACGAATCTGTTAAGGTCCGAAACGCCCTCGAAGTTATATATAGATCAGCAGGAAGGAAACTATACTGACACCGGGCAATGTAAGAAGAACTGGCGATCCAGAGTAAACATCTCAATTTATCCATGAAATTGCTGTGTAGAACCATTTTTATGAATTATTACTTGTGTCACATGTATATTTGGTTTATAAGGTATAACATACTTCACTATGTATATGTAAATTTAGCATCATACGTATAAAAACACCATTATTTCGACCTGCCTTAAAACGCACATTTACAAATACAACTACGTCATAACTCTTATGTAGTGCAATGTAATGAAATGTAATTAGAGTTATGTACTCAGAACAAACGTGAGTGTTATCACCAGTTGAGTGCTAGGGGAAAATGAGAGGAAAAACGAAAAAGACTAGATACAGTACACTCAGAGTGGTTTGTCCCTTTTCCACTCTCTCACGGTGGGAGGAATTTTCTCAGAGTGGGAAAATCACGGTGGGAGTTATGTGCCTCCCACGGTGACCATATATTTTACCTGTATTGCCACCGCGGACGGAGACCAAGCTGGACGAACTTCCAATAGCCATAAAACGGCCACGGTGTTCCCCCGTGATACGACCCCGCGTTCCACCGGGACGCCAGGCTGGCTTACCTGTACAGTCATAGCGTAGTACCCAAACATTTACACTTATTCTGACTTACGTTTGTGTTTTTTTATTCGTTTTTTTTTTATAAATATATACATTTTTCCTTTCAAACAAACATATTTCTTAACAAGAACAAAACATGAGAATCGTCTCCTAAACACATGAGAATCATCTCGCACTTTGGCATCGCGAAATCGCCTTCCGCTGAAACTTTTGTAAATACAGGGTTTGCTCATGGTGTGTAAAACGGATACGTCTTGAAATTTCGCTTTGCGCATGCATGCAAGTAAAACGCAATTCCAACGCGAGACGAGAGCGCACGACTGAATATAATATAATGTCCCATTTTCACCTCGGAATCTCACTTTGCGTTTTCGACTTTGCGAAAACGCGAAAACGCGAGAATGTAACTGGCCCTAACAGGACACTGTAGTATCATAATCGCCTTAGGAAACAATAATCATGTGCTGTAAAACATTATTTTAGTTAAGAAATAGAAGAAATGTGGATATTGGGGAATATGTCAGATACATATGAAAGGGTTTTCGCGATCTCGTGTAGAAGTCGAGATCGAGTAAATGCGAGTTACACGACACTAACAGAACACCATTATAATTCTCGTGTTTTAGGAGGCAATTCTCATTCATGTTTTGTCAACAAAATAATATTGTTTTTTCTAATAAACATATTTTGGCAGCATATGAGAATCGTCTCCTAAAACGATTTACCTGTCCTGTTAGGGACATGTTACGATCTACTGATGGTGAACACGTGTTGGTCTTCGCTAGTCACATATGCAATAAGCCCGGTTTTGTCCGATCACGTCATACATCATCATATGCACGTGCGAATTCTGCCGAATTCTAAATGTCGGTCACCAGGTCACACTTTGCACGTGAAACTGGATTACCAACAGATGATTGTAAACACCATCAGGTGTGCAGCTAGACAGAAAATGATATGTCGCAAATGTCGCAAATGTGCTAGTTTGGGATAGGTGGGCACGGCGGCATATTTCTTTATGCGCATCGCATTCACAAAGACGCGCGATCACGAGGCGAAAATGCGATATTGAATACAATAGAATATATATCATGTTTTCGCCTCGCGATTTTGCAGTCTCGCGATTTGGTCTCGCGTTTTCGCGATTTTGTGTATAGGTCGACGATGCGATACAGCAACCAATAATACGTATCGAAACATGTTTTCTTTTCAATAAACATGTATTGGCAGTACATTAGAATTGTCTCCTAAGACATTTATTATGTTTTTGTTGTCAAGAACTACTGATGTTTGTCCGCATTTGTTCTATTTCTTAATACAAACATGTTTTGGCTGCACATAAGAATCGTCTCCTAAAACAATGTGTACGTGTTCTGTTAGGGACATGTGACAACCTCGTGTGTTCGCGGTTTCTCGCATAGGTTGCGATCGTGAAGCGTGATCGCGAGATTTCGAGTGCACAACTTATTCCCACCATTCCCGGCTACATACGGACATGCCGCAACCTGTCGACTGTCAACTGATGAACATTGGACATGTCGCTATTGTGTATTATTATGAGTTGGCTGACGGACGAGTTGGTTGAAGGCCGAAACGGAAGACGTCGGTCATAAAATCAACGAAAACTAACGGGACCCATACGATTTCTAATTACCTCTAAGGTAATAATCGCAATTTCATTTACCGATATTGGAAATGAATACTTATGACCGTATTTAAATTTCGATTTGGAAAAATATATATATATATATATAAACGTGACGTCGGCAATGTAATACATGTGTATAGGCCGATGTTACGATACAGAAGATATGTTCCTTTACTTCCATACACATTTTTGGAGATATTACGCCGATTCGCGTGACGATATGTGACCTTAAAGAAATTGCAGCAAAGTGTATGAAATTCCGCGAGGCCGAACAACTCGGCAAATAAAAAAATATGCGGGTTGGGTTTCGCGGTGCCTGTACTGTATGAGACGATTTTCAAAGTTTTGTCAGTCATATATGCACTCCTCTCTGACCACATTACCTGTACGCTGGCACGGTGATGCGCCGTGGGCTAATACGGTGGGTCACGGGGGAACGTGGTGTGCAGCAGATTCGGTCTTTAAAATATTCCCACGGTGGTGATTTTTGCCTCTCCACCGTGACGGGTGGGATTTCCACCCGACACGGTGGGAGGAATGTTTATGCCCACTCTCCATCCGATCACGGGGTCGAGTGGGAAAAGGGACAAACCACTCTGAGTGTACTGTAGAGCAGTAGGCCAAGGAAAGGTAGAAGGAAGCACAGAGAGAGAAAGAAAAAGAGAAAGAAGAAGGTTTAGAATTAAATGAGTCTGGAGTGCTGGACCTTCAAGACCTGAGCCTTAAAGGAATCCAGCGACTCTGCCAGGCAGGTGTCAGTGAGTAGTTGGTTCCACTGTACAACGGTTCTGGAGAAGAAGGAGAAAGGAGTGTAGTCTTTGTCGGCACACAACTGGCGGTATTGGTGTTGGCGTCTACCAGTGCCTCGTGTTAAGCAGTTATCCTCATTTATGGCTACAAGATTGTTCCTAATTTTGTACAGCATACTCAGTCTGGCATCGACTCTCCTCTGTTCAAGTGATCTCCACTCCAGACTGTGCAGCATATCGGTTACACTAGATGTGTTGTGATAACGGTTAGAAAACCATCTTGCAGCCCTCCTCTGGACCATCTCGAGTTGGTGTACAAGCCTATGCAAAGTTAAGTCGCCCTCATTGTCTTTGCTTATGCTCTTGGGGTCCCAGACTGTGGAACAGTATTCTAGTTTAGGACGAACAAGGGATTTATAAGCTCGTTCTTTGACAGTCTTCGAGTTGATCCTGAGGTTACGTTTCAGAAAACCTAGAGTCTGATTGGCCTTAGATGAGACGGAGTTTATATGTTTATTCCACTTCAGATCGTGGCTGATGTTAACCCCGAGGTACTTAATACAAGGAACTGAAGAAAGAATTTGGCCGTGGAGAGAGTAGTTATGCATAACAGGAGCCTTCCTGGTGGTAATGTGAATAACCTCGCATTTGTCAGGATGAAAAGACATTTGCCAATCGGATTCCCATCTCTCGAGATTATGAAGGTCGTCTTGAAGTTTGTTGCAGTCAGATGGGCTATGTGAAGCTAAGTACATGTACAACAATGTGTCATCTGCAAAGAGCCGGACAGTACTATGGGTTGTGTACTCCGGGAGGTCATTAATATAAACAAGAAATAACGCAGGACCAAGCACAGAGCCTTGTGGAACACCAGATAGTACTGGAACGGACGTAGAAGCTTTCCCTTCAAGGACGTCACGCTGAGACCTACCACTAAGAAAAGATCCTATCCAGCCGAGTGCTAATCCCTTCACGCCATAGGATGAGAGTTTGTAGAGGAGCCTATTGTGTGCTACCTTATCAAAGGCCTTAGCGAAATCCATGACTACGACATCATTCTGTCTACCACTCTGCATGTTGAGGGCTATGTCGTGAACAAATTCAATAAGTTGACTTTCACAGCTACGCTTCTCCCGAAAGCCATGCTGGAGGGGATAAAGAATATTGTTCCTATTGAGATGCTGCATCATATTACTGCAAACAATGTGCTTCAAGAGCTTACAGCAGATACAAGTTAGAGAGACAGGGCGATAGTTCGAAGGTGTCGTTTTGTCACCTTTCTTGTATATTGGTGTTACATTGGCTTGTTTCCAAATGTCTGGTAGAGACTGCTGCTGAAGTGAGGTATTGAAAAGTAGAGTAAGAATTGGCGCAAGTTCAGCCGAGAGGCGCTTCAGAATAGTAGGAGTAATATTGTCTGGGCCTGGGGCCTTGGATTCTGAAAGTTTTTGCAAAAGTTTCTGTACACCATTTTCTGTTACCTCTATCTCAGGCATGTCGTTTTCTTTTCTGGAAAAAAGGTTTGCAACATATTTGCAGTAAGAAACGAGTTTCATGGGAGTTTGCTGAGAGAAAACAGAGTGGAACTGGTCATTAAGCAAATTGGCTTTTGAGATTGGATCGGTAATAGATACTCCGTTTCTCTTCAGGGATTTAAGTCCAATAGCATCTGTTTTTGTGTGCTTAATAAAAGTCCAGAAACGTTTTGTAATATTGAAATTTTCAGTTACTGAATTTTCATCTTTTGGGGTAATTAAGTCCTCAACATACTCCCAGTAAGCTCCTCTGCTCAGTGTCTGTATATGGTGTTTAAGAGTTTTTAGTTTACTTGAACCTTCAGGGGTAGGTTTAGCTCTGTTTTTAAAGTAAAGTTTATCCCGTTTCCTAATAAGACGCCTTATTTTACCATTAATCCAAGGTTGACTATCTTTTAACTTTGCAGTATTGTGCGGTATGAACTGGCTGATGGCTCTTTCGAGCTCCGAAGTGATATTGACCCATAATTGGTTAACCGGGGTTGAAGTGTCAAAATTTTGCAATAGACTTTCCCCAAAGGTAGTAATGTGCTTTCTAAGTCCCTCCCAATCACCCTTACTGTAGAGCATATCTTCCTGGGGGTTTGCTTGTTTTTAATAGGCCTAATGTCAATTTCAGTTAGGACAGCATCATGGTCACTTACACCTGGGATCACTTTGCATGAAGAAATTATATTGGGGTTGTTTGTGATAACAAGGTCAAGGATGTTGTTGCCCCTGGTGGGTGAGTCTACAAGTTGAGTCAGGCCCATGTCGTCTAAGAGGTCAACAAACTGAAAGGTAAGAGTGGGATAGCCACAATTCTGTTTTATACAGTTGTTTGGCCAGTCGTATCCGGGAAAATTCATGTCTCCTGCAATAAGAACATGGGAACCAGTCATACCCAATCTCCGAAGTGACTCGGAAAACTGGTCTAAACTAGAGCTGTTGCCCTCACTAGGCTTGTAGTAGCTACATAAATAAAGTGGTTTAGAGCCAGTAACCTCCATTTTCATCCAGGCAATCTCGCAGTCTGTATGCAGATCGGGAACCTCGCTGCAAGTAGTGAACTAATTTTGTGAATTTTCAGAAATTGACCAGATTTTTGGACATAATGGACAATGTGCTCTCGATACGATACATGGGTATTGATACACTACATATCGCGGTACTAGTGCCTCATGAACATGAACAAGTCTGTAAATATCAGTGACACATTCTGTGATTTTGTACCAACTTTTTCCAATCGATGTTACCGGAACCCGATTTGTGTGATGTTTCAGTTGTGTATTTGAAGTATTATCTAAGTACCGGTATACACAATTTATGCACATCCAAGTTCATAAATGGTATTTTAAGTGAATTTAAAGAAATTACTTTGCTATTCATCTAAAATAATGATATAAATGCTGTTTAATTACATGTACACAGTTAAAGAGGATACAATAGTATACAGTAGGTGGGAAAATAATGTTTCGCGCCAACATACAGTTAAATTTACATGGATTGTACAGGGCGACTGGTAAATTGGTAAGGGCGAGTAGCTTTTTGCTTCTACTAGTCCTGCAGTTTTTCAAAGGTTTTTCACCCCTGGTATTGAATCGAATATCAGTGTCACGTATTTTGAATTGTGGGCAAAATATCGCGGTGCATCGAATGTTCGGTGAAGCGTTACACCCCTATTATTTAGATAGCCTTTATTGACAATTTTTGCTGATGATGCTACACTACCTATATTCTCGAACTACATTCCGTGACACATCGAAAGATGATTCACAGCTGTAGCCACCCACCGCGGTTGACACTATGTCTGACACGATGTCGTGGCATTCTTTTGGTATTTTTTTATTTCTTACTTATTGAACTCTCGTCCAAAAACGTGACACTGTCCACTAGTGACATCGATTTTAATTTAATTTCTACAATTTTGTTCTTGTCAAATTAATACAGAAGGACAACATGATGCATTAAAATCTTGTCTTGACACAATATGTATTGCATCAAGTTGGCTTACTAACTGATCATGTCAAGATAAAATGTCATAAAATGGATGTCACTAGTGGGCAGTATCACTAATTTGGTGCAAATTTGTGTTAGTTTTCCTATTCAATATATATCATCTTGGCACGATAATTTTGCAGTTGTGATGACTTATCATGTTAAGTACATTGCAGAAATATGCCACCATAAATTGTGTATTTCAGGTATCTGCGCGCCATACTGTGATTGAGGTGAAGCAGTTGTTACAGAATCAAGTGTCAATACCGGTCGACCAACAGAAACTCATATACCAGGGCAGGTCACTCCTGGGTGAGTTGTTAACCAAGTGTCATGGTGTGTCATGGCAAAAAGTGGCTTATTGCAATTATGACCTGTTTATCTAATTACTAGTTAAGCTAGTTAATTGTCTGATTCATACAGATCTGAAACTGTATCGGCTAAATAGTACTGTAAACAGAATAAGTCCTGATCAAGACGCTGATCAGGGCTAAACTATTTGCAAACTCAATAAGCCCCTTCCATGAATTCTGAATGAGCTCAGAATTATTTGTTTGTCAACTTTCCGCATTGTTGATACAATGAATTGCAAATCTTTCTTGCCATTTATTTTTGCAGATGATAAATGTCTCAGTCACTACAAGATTGAAGATGGCGCCAAGTTATTTTTGATGCTCAAGAGGCCAGGAGGGGGCGCTACCCCGTCTACGTCATCTTCTGCCACGACGACACCATCGAAGGCACAGACGTTCACACCGTTCAAGACACAGACACCAGTGTCATCCAGGGCACAGACATTCACACCTACAGCTCCAAGACCACACCCCTTCACCCCGTCATCCACCAAGTCAGCTGTCGAGCCAGAGGTAATACTTACAGGCTATCAGCATGGTGATAGGATGGTATAATATACTGTTTGAGACATGTAGACAACCTGTAGTAATAATTACACCGGGCACCACTCCCACACGTTGTCTGGGTCACCGGGTCTACTCAAGGTTTTCGGCCATCCTTCCAAAAACTTAACATTATGGTAAATTGCTTATTTTGATGGACAATCTGACTGTATTTATACCCACTGCAACAAGTGAGAGGACAGGGTATACAGTCAAATTGTCCGTCAAAATAACAATCTTTTTTAGGCTAGCTTCTATTTCACTGTACAGAACTTCTTAATAATTCACACATGCATTCCTTCGATGGTCCTCTGTCAAGCTGTGACAAATCCATCACCCTCAGAGCCCCGCAAGTGCAAAGATCACAAACTTACTTAAGGCATAACATTGGCAGTAAGTGTCTTATAATTTATGTTTGTTGTCACAGAACTTCATATTACACATGCACATTTATATGCTGGTTGCGGGTACATTCTATGACAAATGTCTGACCTCTGCTCGTCCCAAGGTCCATTGAGAGTATATTTTCCATGATTCTGTTTCCTTCAATCCACCTCCTTTATACACCTGCTTTTTGTCGCGTCAGCTTGCAGACAGCGCGATATAGTCGGCACATTGATGTACATATGTCCGTACGTGAGTCCAGGTTAAAGTTTTTTTTTGGGGGGGGGTGGGGGGGGGGGACGCGACATGCGGTCCGCGGCCATCTTGTTTACCTAGTCCTCTATCATTGAAAAATTGTAACAAATCCATGATCTTCCACCCCTCTGCTACTCCCACGGTCATCATGTACATGTACTTCGTGTGTGATCACAAGGTAAATTTCTCATAATTGTATCCCCCGGACGAAAGTCGGGGGGTGGGGGATACTATGGATTTGACACCGAACATCGTCAGCGTCCGCCGCAGACACTTCTTGTCCGGAGCATAACTCGAACACCTTTTGGAATATTTTCATGAAACTTCACACATGCATAGACCACGACCCGAAGGTGTGTCACGCACAAGAATGACAACTATTGCATAGCTAATTTTTTAGGTATCTCCCTTTGTTGTTTAGCGCACTGATTGAGCATAACTCGACCACCCTTTGGAATATTTTCATGAAACTTCACACATGCATAGACCACGACCCGAAGGTGTGTCGCGCACAAGAATGACAACTCTTGCGTATGTAATGTTTTAGTTATCTCCCTTTTTTGTTTCGCGCGCTGATTGAGCATAACTCGACCACCCTTTGGAATATTTTCATGAAACTTCACACATGCATAGACCACGACCCGGAGGTGTGTCGCGCACAAGAATGACAACTCTTGCGTATTTTTGGATATCTATTTTTAGTTATAGCCTAATTTTTAGTTACTCCTTTTTTTGTTTTGCGCACTCTACAAACTGGACAATAATGCATGAAGACCCGTTTTCTCGTGTGCTCTGTACACCTTACCTGTAGAGAGAACAATAGACACTGGGAGAACCATTCGCCTGTGCATGTTCTAGCATGTGCAAATGTCCAGTCTTGACCACTCTTGACCACAGGTAATTTATACAGGTAAATTACTACATTGGATATTACATTTCCGTAAACTGTGTTGAAAATATTGTGGCATTATGTGGACCTGTGCAGATATATGTAGATAAATATAGGACTATTAAAAAAAAATTCTGGGCTCCAGTAGCAAGCATTATTATTTTTAATTTTTAAACTTTTTTTCATTTTTTTTTTCAAATTCTTTTTCAATTTTTGTCTAGTAGCATAAGGTCGTAAGTGCTATATACAGACTATTATCATATAATAAAACAATTATTGACTAGTGAGCCATAGAATATAATCTGATATTCTATGGCTCACTAGTCAATAATTGTATAATATGTTGCTTTCAGGCCCAGGCTCGAGGTCAAGGCGGGACAAGGCGAGGCATTTGATTCCGCGGAATTCTTGTTTACTTATCTCCCTTTGTTGTTTCGTGCTCTGATTTTGTATCCAGAGCATAACTCGAACACCCTTTGGAATATTTTTACGCCCCACCACGATAGTGGAGAGGGCATTTAGTGTTACCCTTGTCCGTCCGTCTGTCCGCACACACGAATGGGTACTTGTTGTAAGCGTACAGGGATCTTATTGGGTAGGGTTAGGATAGTGTTGGGTACTCCTGTTGGGTATTTTTATAGAGTAAAAACCCAACAAGTATTCATTCGTAGGAACGTGCGTCCCGTCCTCCCGTCGTCCCGTCCGTCCGTCCGTCACAAAACTTTAACACTCGGGTAAATGTCTCATAATTTCTTCATTCTTTCGACCGATCTCCTTCATATTTCATATACACATTGCTCTAATGGTCCTCTACCGCCCTGTGCCAAATCCACGTTCGTCCTGCCCCCGCCAAGCCCAGGATTAAGATCACATACTTAGTGCTTCAAAAACTTTAACGCTCAGGTAAATATCTTATAATTTCTGTTTTCTTTCACGGATCAGCTTCATATTTCATATATGCATTGCTCTAATGGTCCTCTACCGTCCTGTGCCAAATCCACGTTCGTCCTGCCCCCGCCAAGCCCAGGGTCAAGGTCACATACTTGGTGCTTCAAAAACTTTAACGCTCGGGTAAAAGAAAATTTTGACTTGGAATTTGGCCTCATTTATTATCAAAGCGATATGTGGGACATCCGTGTTCTATGAACACATTTTCTAGTTTATTAAACTTCACACGTGCATAGAAGACGACCCAAAGGTGTGTAGCACGTAAGAATGACAACTCTTGCATCGTTAATTTCTTAGTTATCTCCCTTTGTTGTTTCGTGCACTGATTTCGTGTCCGGAGCATAACTCGAACACCCTTTGGAATATTTTCATGAAACTTCACACATGCATAGACCACGACCCTAAAGGTGTGTCCCGCAAGAATGACAACTCTTGCATCACTAATTCTTTAGTTATCTCCCTTTGTTTTTCCGTCACTGATTTTGTCTCCGGAGCGTAACTCGAACACCCTTTTTTCAAACTACTTGTGTATCTGGGGAGGGGGATACACATGCGCTTGTCGACAAGCGTCCATTTCTAGTTGTATAATATGTTTGGGCAGTGAAAATTGCTTTCGGGCCCAGGCTCGAGGCCAAGGCGGGACAAGGCGAGGCATTTGATTCTGCGGAATTCTTGTTTACTTATCTCCCTTTGTTGTTTCATTCACTGATTTCGAGTCCGGAGCATAACTCGAACACCCTTTGGAATATTTTCATGAAACTTCACACATGCATAGACCACGACCCTAAAGGTGTGTCACGCAAGAATGACAACTCTTGCATCACTAATTTTTTAGTTATCTCCCTTTGTTTTTCCGCGCACTGATTTTGTCTCTGGAGCATAACTCGAACACCCTTTTTTCAAACTACTTGTGTATATGGGGAGGGGGATACACATGCGCTTGTCGACAAGCATCCATTTCTAGTTTCTTTTCCTTTCATGGAACCTCTTGATATTTGACAAACCATTTCTAAGGAGATTATCCATCATCATTCTACAACAAATTCATGACCCCACCTTATGCCTGTTTCGGAATTTGTGGCTGTGACTGGAGAAATGGGACTTATGGGATTTGTACCAGTGTAGCTCCTGATCAAATAACATGCCTGCAGCCTGAAAACATCTATATTCCCTTGTTAGAAGCATGACAGGTGTTTCATTGATGGAATGGCGAACAATCCAGATTCTGATCAGATTGTGTGAATGCCCATAAGCCCTATTTCTCCAGTCACAGCCACATTTGGTGTTACAATCCACTGTAAGCCTTTGCGTGCTGACAAATGTTGGTTATCACAGACAAGATGATTATACCTCCGGCATACAAATTTTCGTAAGTCCGTCCTCCGTTTGTCCTTCCGTCCGTCTACGATAAAGTTTTTGGATACCCTTTATGTCTGTAACGGTAGGTCGGATTGACTTTAAACTTCATGTACTTGCTTATCATCATCCATATTTTCATTCCATACCATACCATGTAACCTTCATGTCCAACATCAAGGTCAAATTACTTAGAAATTTGTGTTAACGTTTTTTAAATATCTGCATTAAAGTTTTTATTTGTCGTCCAGGCGGCGGCCAGGGGTATACGTGAGCACCTGCTCACTTTCTCTAGTTTGGTCTACTCTACCGCCATCATATATTGTAGGCCAATTGGTATTTGATCAATATGCAGCTTGGTACCTTGTTCAAAACCTCTGTTAACAGACTGTTAAATCCTTAGCAATGCTAAGGATTTTACAGTATGTTAAGCTAACAGATGCTTTGTGCAACCGGGCTCAGCTTGTTAACATTGACCGGGTAGACACGTACTGATAACAAAATACTGTATCATATCAGCCAGTCTGACAGATTGATACAGTCTTCATATCTAATCACGGGCTTCTCTGTTCGTCATTCAGCCACCCAATACACAATCAGACAACAGTGTACATTACACTCGGGTTACATGATTGCTGAAGTTTAAGGTGTTAGCAAAATTTAGTTGTACTAGCGTTCCGACATATCGCTGCATAGCACAATTGTTTCGGAAGGACCACATAGTGTTACATGTATATAGGGGTTGAAATATGTCTGTACTCGAACATACATGACCTTTGTTTACAGGTGGTCTTTATTCACAGGGTCATTTATGTGGTAATTGAGTAAGCAAACATGTGGCTGCTATAGACAGGGAATTGCTATTCCCAGGTGGTCTTTAGCACAGGTTTGACTGTACTCAAAGTACCCGGTATTAGATACTTTACCATACAATAGTAATAAACTGTTTAACCAGCTAAGACGGCAATATACCACAGGTTCAAGCAACGGACCGAGGTCTATAAATACATTAAATAAACCTAAAAGCATCAATAAGTGAAAAAAAATAAGCTAATCATTTTTGTCGCGCCTGCTTTAGCAAAGACGCTTTTTCCGTCGTCGTCATCGTCATGAGTGCGTCGTCCGGTTTTTTTGTAAGGCAAATGCGTCAAGGTCATTTATTTACTCGTAATGTTCACCGGTTTTGTAACAGAAATGCGTTAAAGTTATTGTTTTTTCACAATATCTCTTTAACCCCTTGCCAGACATTGATAATATTTCATATCAATGTTTGTCTAGGGATGATGCTTCATTACGCACACCCCCACATCCAAAATCTGAAGGTCAAGGTCATTTATTTACTTGTAATTTTCACCGGTTTTGTAACAGAAATGCGTTAAAGTTATTGTTTTTTCACAATATCTCTTTAACCCCTTTCCAGACATTGATAATATTTCACATCAATGTTTGTCTAGGGATGATGCTTCATTACGCACACCCCCACATCCAAAGTCTGAAGGTCAAGGTCATTTATTTACTTGTAATGTTCACCGGATTTGTAACAGAAATGCGTTAAAGTTATTGTTTTTTCACAATATCACTTTAACCCCTTTCCAGACATTGATAATATTTCTCATCAATGTTTGTTTATGGATGATGCTTCATTATGCACACCCCCACATCCAAATTCTGAAGGTCAAGGTAATTTATTTACTTGTAATGTTCACGGCGCGACACTGCTTCCGTGGCGGAATTCTTGTGTTTACTCCCTCGTATACACATGGTTAATATGTATAGGAGGGAGTAAAAAAATGTTTAGCTTATTTTTTGTCGCGCCTGCTTTAGCAGAGGCGCGACTATAGTCGGCGCTTTTTCCGTCGTCCACGGACGAACCGCGTCGTCCGCGTCGTCCGCGTCGTCCGGTATTTTTGTAAGGCAAATGTGTTAAAGTTATTGTTTTTTCACAATATCTCTTTAACACCTTGCCAGACTTTGATAATATTTCACATCAATCTTTGTCTAGGGATGATGCTTCATTACGCACACCCTCACATCCAAACTCTCAAGGTCAAGGTCATTTATTTACTTTTAATGTTCACCGGTTTTGTAACAGAAATGCGTTAAAGTTATTGTTTTTTCACACAATATCTCTTTAACCCCTTGCCAGACTTTGATAATATTTCACATCAATCTTTGTCTAGGGATGATGCTTCATTACGCACACTCCCACATCCAAATTCTCAAGGTCAAGGTCATTTATTTACTTTTAATGTTCACCAGTTTTGTAACAGAAATGCGTTAAAGTTGTTGTTTTTCCACAATAACTCTTTAACCCCTTGCCAGACTTTGATAATATTTCACATCAATATTTGTCTACGGATGGTGCTTCATTACGCACACCCCCACATCCAAATTCTCAAGGTCAAGGTCATTTATTTATTTGTAATGTTCACGGTCAAATGCTTCGGCAGGCGCGATACCACTTCCGTGGCAGAATTCTTGTTTATCACTTATTGATGCTTTCAGGTATATTTAATGTATTTACAGACCTCGGTCCGTTACTGCAAGCTGTGCGATATACATGTAACAGTAATATGTAGACACATTCATGAAAATATTACTGGGTGTTACTAAACAGACTAGATTGTAATCAGATTAAGTGATTGTGTATATAACGGACCACAGTCTACAATTGTAGTCGGCGACACAAATGAAGTTTTTCTGACTCCGTCTCAAATAACTGATCGCGTATGTGATTAAGAGGATAAATGGGGCTTATGGGTTATGCAACCAGCGTAGCCCCAGATCAGCCTGCGCATCCGCAGTCTGATCAAGGTCTACACTGTCTACACTGTCGGTGAAACTCCCGTTATGCCCCTACCAAACAGTACCAATTAGGAGCTAGACAGGCCATAAATGCCATAAGCCCCGTGTCTTCAGTCACAGCCTCATATGTCAACTGAAAAAAACATCAGCTCCATAGCTTGACATAATCTACATTTATACAGGTGATTACGGTCAGACTTCTATTTTGTCTGAAATATAGTTTTGTTATTTGCTACAGGAGAATAAAGTTGAAGAATTCAAGATTACAGAAGATCCCACTGGGTTCTGGGGAAAGCTCTCCGACTTCCTGAAAAGACATTTTACAGAAAAAGATGCACAAAAAGTTTTGATGGAATTTAAAAAGGTAAGTTTCGCTCCGTGGAGCACTAAAAAATCAACATAATTTGATAAAGAAAAACTGAATTTTTGGTCAGTGTAGTTTTCTTTTATTATGCCCCCCGTCACCGAATGGTGAGGGGGTGGGGGGGGGGGGGGCATATAGTGTTACCGGCGTCCGTAGGTCCTGAAACCGTAACACTCGGGTAAATATCTTATAATTTCTGTTTCCTTACACGGATCTGCTAGATATTTCACACACAAATTGCTCTAATGGTCCTCTACTGCCCTGCGACAAATCCACGATCATCCCGCCCCCACTAAGCCCAGGGTCAAGGTCACGTGCTTGGTGCATGTGAAACCTTAACCCTCAGGTAAATGTCTTCTACTTTCTATTTCCTTGCACTCATCTGCTTAATATTTCATACACGTATTGATTTAATGGTCCTCTACCACCCTGTGACAAATCCATGATTGTCCCGCCCCGATAAGCCCAGGGTCCAGGTCACATACTTGGTGAATTCGAAACACTAACGCTCGGGTAAATGTCTTATAATTTCTGTTAACTTACACGGATTTGATTTGATAGTTCACACATCAAGATTGCTCTAATGGTTCTTTAGCGCCCGGCAACAAATCCACAATCGTCCCGTCCCTGCTAAGCCCAGGGTCAAAGTAACATACTGGGTGCATTCAAAACTTTTAACGCTCCGGTAAATGTCTTATAATTTTAGTTTCCTTGCACCCATCTGCTTGATATTTCACACATGCCCAAGGTCTATGTCCAATGAATTTTGAAACTTGTGTTAGTTTGATTTTAGTTATTGTTTGTTAGTCCAGGCGTTGGCTGTGAATAAACATGAAGGTGTCAGTGGAAGAAGAGGGCTTCATTGCAGGATTACAGCCGAGGCACTTCTTCTACTGACCCATTCATACGTGGAGGGGGAATATAAATATGAATGGGTGTTACCCTTGTCCGTCCGTTCCGTCCGGCACCAACCTTGTATGTCGTAAAACTTTTAAACCGTTCTAACCTAAAACTTGGTATGTAGCTTCCTTATGATGAGTAGATGCGCAAAGTTTATTTCGATTTTTTATTTGAACCCTGTGTCATGGATTATCTCCCCCTTTTCGACTTAGAATTTGGCAATTTTGCCTTGTAACTCATAAACCTTTAAACCGTAATAGCTACAGACCTGAAACTTGGTATGTAGCTTCCTTATGATGAGAAGATGCGCAAAGTTTATTTTGATTTGGCCCCTGGGTCATGGATTATCTCCCCCTTTTGGACTTAGAACTTGGCAGTTTTACCTTGTAACTCGTAAAACTTTTAAATTGTGATAGCTACAGACCTTTTTCTAGGTGTGTGGCTTCCTTATGATGAGTAGCAAAGATTACTTTGATTTTTGATTTGACCCCCGAGTCATGGATTATCTCCCCTTTTGGACTTGGAATTTTGCCTTCTTTACTATCAAAGCAATATGTGGGGCATCCGTGTTCTATGAACACATTTTCTAGTTTTATTAGAGTTTATGCCCTGTCAACAGCTAAGGTAATTTTGGGCCGGGTTAATGGTTGAATCCCATATGTTGTGATGGGGGGTAGTCTTCACCACACCAGAGTCACTTAGCCCCACTCCCCAAAAGTGATAGGATTCGTACTAATCATATTACTTTTATAATGGTTATAACCAGATTCAACTCTCACATACCAGACAGCCAAAAATGTACCTGAGGGTAAAACTAGGGATATCAGGATTCCAGTAAGGCTGAATCTCACCATTAAATGTACCCTTCCCAAACCCATTCATACGAGCTCTTGCTAACTTACTCTACAAATCTTCATGAGAAAAAGGCGCGTTATTTATGATTTCCATTGCAGGAATATGACCACGGCATGAGCCACATGAGCCTGGATGACATAGAGAGATTGGCAAGTAAACGCCTACATGCCACCACAGGCTATTTCCATCAGCGGAACTTGTGATAGACACCTGGATAACTCATTATTGTGGCTGTTGTGTGATGTGATAGGCAACTGTGCATTACATGGACGATCGTGCGATGATGGTATTCATTAAATGTGGCTGTGAATGGAGAAATGGGGCTTATGAGTTTTGCGACCAGTGTAGATCCAGATCAGCCTGTGCATCCGCACAGTCTGATCCGGATCTGCACTGTTTTCATTGGAGCTTATGGGTTTTGCAACCAGTGTAGATCCAGATCAGCCTGTGAATCCGCACAGTCTGATCAGGATCTGCACTGTTCGCCAGTCCATCAAGCAATTTAGATGGTTATCAGGCTACATGGGTGTGATATTTGATCAGGAGCTGCACTGGTCACAAATCGCATAAGCCCCATTTCTCCAGCCAGTCAAAAAGGAGTTTATTGACTGCTTAAGAAACAAAGCTCTGCTGTGTTTCTTATGCAGCCAGTCAACAAGTTTAATAAATAACTATATTAATTTATCACAAATGTTAAGATTCTGTTTATTACACATAAACCAATTATTTGCAGTGGCAATACATGAACACATTTTGAATACCCATTATCTATTTTTGAGCAGTGAACTGGCAGTCTGTAAACACATCTTGGTATTTCATTAGAATTGTCTCCTTGGAGACATTCTAATGAAATACCAAGATGCATTTTCATTTACAACTTCGCTCTGAATGACAAACCTATGAAAACAATTTGGAATTGCATTGAATATTCTTTCAAACGATACAATACACACTTTATTTATAGCAATACAGCCTGTGTTCTTGATTTTATATTCTAATTTCTTTTATATAACAACGCTGATAGCATGTGACGATGTAATTGCCGATATGATGATTAATTATCGCACTAGAACTTACCATGATATGTAACAAGGGCATCAATATCACTAAGCTAATCCCCTCGCTGGCAGCCTTGATTTTTCAACATCTTTGACTCACAAACAAGGTGTACATAAGTCCTCAGTGACCTTGGGCGGTCGGCGTGGTTACTATACAAAACAAAGCACCATCCCTAGACACACATTGTGGCCATATATTATCAATATCGAAGTGGTTCATGAGTTATTGAATAAGTGTGCTGAAGGTCACAATATACGCCCGTCAAGGTGTAGCCAGTATACAAGGGACAACGCCATGGAAACAGAAATTACTAATACTGATGGTATACCTCTCAAACACTAAAACTTAACAAAACAAGAGGCGAGGCAAAGCCATGAAGGCCGGGTTTTCTTCAAGGCATAGACACTTGGATAACATATAATTATGCAAGTATGGTGGTTCTAGGTGATATAGTAAGTGAGAAACAGATTTAAACTTGAAAACTTAACGTTGAAAATTGCTAAGTCACTTAGGTGGACAAAATCGGTCGGTCAAAATGTTGGATAGTGGTATGTGGTGAACACCCGTTGGTTATGAAGTTGTGCAAGTATAGTGGTTTTAGGTGGTATAGTAAGTGAGAAACAGATTTAAATGCAAAAACGTAACATTGACAATGGCTAAGTCGATTACACAGAAAGAATAGGTCAAGGTAAAAAAAAAAAGGTCACATGTTGGATAGTGGTATGTGGTGGGCACCCATTGGTTATGAAATTGTGCCAGTATGGTGGTCCTAGGTGGTACAGTAACAGAGAAATGGACCTAAACACGAAAACTTAACATTGAAAATGGCTATGTCGATTATGCGGAAAAAATAGGTCAAGGTATCCATGTTGGATGGTGGTATGCGGTGGGCACCCGTTGGTTATGAAGTTATGCAAGTAACTGTCCTAAGTGGTACAGTAACAGAGAAATGGACAGAGATACGAAAACTTAACATTGAAAATGGACCCCACCCGGATTTCGCCAATCCAATAGCAGGGATATTTTTTTTAAAAAGCGGCTAAAAATGGCCGCCAAGGGGAGATAAGTAATCTGACAATTTTGAAAATGAATAGGGAAATTATAAACTTCCGACACAATTTTATTACGATTGTGTAATTATAGTGCGTTGGTGTTAAAATCGTAAAGCTATCAACAAAGAATATCAATATTCCAAGCTGTCGAGCATTAGCTCTCCAGAAAGGGCCTAAAAGTACTGGACGTCGGACCCATAATTTTACAAAACGACGTGTTGTGCCACCATGCGCGACCCGTGACGTCATTCCTGCGCGTGTGGGATTAGGACGTTCTTCCATAACCTGCCCATTCATCGGGCAAAAACTACACAAGCATAGTTATATTCCATTATTTTAAAAATACACTACAAAATATCCGCTATAGAAACGTTGATGACATTCAGTCACACATGACCGTAAGCGTCGAATGTATCGGCGCCGGTTGCAACGAATAATGCGGCACGGCGACAATGGGCATATTCTGTCATAGACCCCATAAGAGACTACCCTGACGGAATATAGCACGATAAGTATAGTTTTAGACATACTTTTAAAGTTATGTATCATGTGACACTACTTATTGACTCGCCCTCATACTAACTCGCATATATTACCTGTAATATACATGTTCAAGTACATGTACAAATGGGGGGAAGATCCCAAAATCAGAATTGAATATTTACAATAAAAAAAATATATTCAACCCTTAAAACAGAATAATCCGGATCTGATGCCTGTCCTCGCCACACCAGAATCACTTGGCCCCCTCCCAAAAGCAGTAGGATCAGTAATAATCTTACTACGTTTATAATGTGCAATAACACAATTCAACTCCCAGGTAACAAAAGAGCTAAAGATAAAAACGTTCACGAGGGCCAAACCAGGCAAACCGTGATTCCTATAAGGAGGAACCCCTACCGTTAATTTTTATGCCATCTCACGTTCGCCCGACCAACCACCCACTCAAGTAGAACTAGTTATTGCATGGACAAGGATACAGTGTGAAAATTAAAAATGGCCACCAAAGTCGGAAAAATTTGAAAAATAAATAATCTTGCTGTGATAAACATGTATACCGAATTTGGTTATTTGGTAGAACTTGAGTTATTGTGTGGACAAGGATACGGAGTGCAATAATTAACTAGAAATGTGGCCTGTCGGCACACGAATGCCCCCGCTGGCAGCCAAAGAAAACGAGGCATATTTGATTATAAGCCATTTACCCGAGCGTTAAGGTTTCGAACGCACCAAGTTTGTGACCTTGACCCTGGGCTTAGCGGGGGCGGGACGAATGTGGATTTGTCACAGGGCGGTAGAGGACCATTGGAGCAATGCGTGTGTGAAATGTGAAGCAGATCCGAGGAAGGAAACAGAAATTATAAGCCATTTACCCAGCGTTAAGGTTTCGAAAGCACCAAGTCTGTGACCTTGACCCTGGGCTTAGCAGGGGCGGGACGAATGTTGATTTTTCACAGGGCGGTAGAGGATCATTGGAGCAATGCGTGTGTGAAATGTGAAGCAGATCCGAGCAAGGAAACAGAAATTATAAGCCATTTACCCAGCGTTAAGGTTTCGAACGCACCAAGTCTGTGACCTTGACCCTGGGCTTAGCGGGGGCGGGACAAATGTGGATTTGTCACAGGGCGGTAGAGGACCATTGGAGCAATGCGTGTGTGAAATGTGAAGCAGATCCGAGCAAGGAAACAGAAATTATAAGCCATTTACCCAGCGCTAAGGTTTCGAAAGCAACAAGTCTGTGACCTTGACCCTGGGCTTAGTGGGGGCGGGATGAATATGGATTTGTCACAGGGCGGTAGAGGACCATTGGAGCAATGCGTGTGTGAAATGTGAAGCAGATCCGAGGAAGGAAACACAAATTATAAGCCATTTACCCGAGCGTTAAGGTTTCGAACGCACCAAGTCTGTGTCTTTGACCCTGGGCTTATCAGGGGGCGGGACGAATGTGGATTTGTCACAAGGTGGCAGAGGACCATTGGAGCAATGAGAAATATCGAGCAGATCCGTGCAAGGAAACAGAAATTACAAGACCTTTACGTGAGCGTTAAGATTTTAAATGCACCAAGTGTCTGACCTTGACCCTGGGCTTACCGGGGGAGGGATGATCGTGGATTTGTCACAGGGTGGTAGAGGACCAATGGGGTAATGCGTGTGTGAAATGTGAAGCAGATGCGAGCAAGGAAAAAGAAATTATAAGCCATTTACCCGAGCGTTAAGGTTTCGAAAGCACCAAGTCTGTGACCTTGACCCTGGGCTTAGCGGGGGCGGGACGAATGTGGATTTGTCACAGGGCGGTAGAGGACCATTGGAGCAATGCGTGTGTGAAATGTGAAGCAGATCCGAGCAAGGAAACGGAAACTAGAAATGGACGCTTGTCGACAAGCGCATGTGTATCCCCCTCCCCAGATACACAAGTAGTTTGAAAAAATGGGAAAAAATGATCGAGTTATGCTCCGGAGACAAAAATCGGTGACGGACAAAGGGAGATAACTAAACAATTAGTGATGCAAGAGTTGTCATTCTTGCGCGACACACCTTTAGGATCTATGCATGTGTGAAGCTACTGGAGCGCAGAATTATTTGTTAATAGTCCTATATTTATGTACATATATCTGCACAGGTGCACATAATGCCACAATATTTTTCAACACAGTTGACGGAAATGTAATATAGAATGTAAATAAAAAAACTAGAAAAAGTCGATGCGCGGCCATCGCAATATACCCACTTTCCCCAAATGCTAAGTCCGAAAGGGGGAGGTAATCCATGATGGAGGGTCGGATAAAAAATGCGAATTCACTTTGCGCATCAGCACATCAAAACGAAGCTACGAACCAAATATCAGACGCGTAGGTATTAAGGTGAAAAAGTTTTTCGAGTTACAAGGAAAAAATGGGAAATTCTGAGTCCGAAAGGGGGAGATAATCCATGATGGAGGGTCGGATGAAAAATCCGAATTCACTTTGCGCATGTGCACATGATAACGAAGCTACATAGCAAATATGAGGCGCGTAGGTATGAAGGTGAAAAAGTTTTTCGAGTTACAAGGAAAAAATGGGAAATTCTGAGTCTGAAAGGGGGAGGTAATCGATGATGGAGGGTCGGGTGAAAAATGGGAATTAACTTTGCGCATGTGCACATGATAACGAAGCTACATAGCAAATATGAGGCGCGTAGGTATGAAGGTGAAAAAGTTTTTCGAGTTACAAGGAAAAAATGGGAAATTCTGAGTCCGAAAGGGGGAGATAATCCATGATGGAGGGTCGGATGAAAAATCCGAATTCACTTTGCGCATCTGCACATGATAACGAAGCTACATAGCAAATATGAGGCGCGTAGGTATGAAGGTGAAAAAGTTTTTCGAGTTACAAGGAAAAATGGGAAATTCTGAGTCCGAAAGGGGGAGATAATCTATGATGTAGGGTCGATAGAAAAATCCGAATTCACTTTGCGCATCTGCATATGATAACGAAGCTACATAGCAAATATGAGGCGCGTAGGTATGAAGGTGAAAAAGTTTTTCGAGTTACAAGGAAAAAATGGGAAATTCTGAGTCCGAAAGGGGGAGATAATCCATGATGGAGGGTCGGATGAAAAATCCGAATTCACTTTGCGCATCTGCACATGATAACGAAGCTACATAGCAAATATGAGGCGCGTAGGTATGAAGGTGAAAAAGTTTTTCGAGTTACAAGGAAAAAATGGGAAATTCTGAGTCCGAAAGGGGGAGATAATCTATGATGTAGGGTCGGATGAAAAATCCGAATTCACTTTGCACATCTGCATATGATAACGAAGCTACATAGCAAATATGAGGCGCGTAGGTATGAAGGTGAAAAAGTTTTTCGAGTTACAAGGAAAAAAATGGGAAATTCTGAGTCCGAAAGGGGGAGATAATCCATGATGGAGGGTCGGATGAAAAATCCGAATTCACTTTGCGCATCTGCACATGATAACGAAGCTACATACCAAATATCAGGCGCGTAGGTATGAAGGTGAAAAAGTTTTTCGAGTTACAAGAAACGTGACGGACGTACGGAGCTACTGGAGCCGAGAATTTTTTTTAATAGTCCTATAGTCTACATATATCTGCACAGGTCCACATACTGCCACAATATTGTCCACACAGTTTGGAGCAATGCGTGTGTGAAAGTTAGTGTAGGATTGAGAAACGCGCACGTAGATTTGTCCCAAAGTGCTAAGTAAACATTTAAAGTAGAAAGGTGAAGGTCAAAGGTCAAGGTCGAAGTACTGGGTGGTGGAGTGTGTAGGGCATGTTCATATGTATCATGTGTATAAATATTTAAGCGATTGGCAAAAGTATTGAGAAGTTAGTGTAGGATTGAGAAACGTGCACGTAGATTTGTCCCAAAGTGCCAAGCAAACATTTAAAGTGGAAAAGGTCAAGGTCAAAGGTCAAGGTCGAAGTACTGGGGGGTGGAGTGTGTAAGGCATGTTCATATGTATCATGTGTATAAATATTGACATAATATGTGAAGCCATGTAGAAGTTACTAAAGAATATGGTAATATCGGGATGTACGGACGGATGGGACGGACGGACGTACGGACGGGACAGACGGACGCCGGTAACACTATATGCCCCCGTACCTTTTGGTAGCGGGGGCATAAAAATGTACTAGTCTGAAAATCATTTTGGGACAGTTGGATCTATTTGTTACTTAGGAGTGAAATGGTAACCAGCTCCACAAAACATGTCGATCAGACAGATGGAATATTGATAAAAAGAAAGCTGAATATAGAAAACATTTATTTGAAACATGAATGCAATGAATCTGAATTAATAGGGCAGCTTGAATGTAACGCAAGTAGATCTGCTGGTGACAAAATGTATCACTGGACATTACTGCTAACTATACATACCAATGTATCTTGTCATACCCCAGTTAAATTTCTCGCGTTTCGATTGGTCAGCTTGACGAGTAATATGAGCCCATAAGACCTGTCAACAATATGGCTCGAATAAAAAAATGGCGGCGGATCTAGGGGTGAGTCGAAAACAAAAACATTTGGAAATCACCTCCGAAACAGTCATTTGGACTGGAAATGACCTAACTAAGAAAACAGAAGTTAGATTTGGAAAAGCGGTCAAGAAATTAGCAAGTTATTAAAGAGAGTCCGAAAGGGGGAGATAATCCATGATGGAGGGTCGGATGAAAAATCCGAATTCACTTTGCGCATCTGCACATGATAACGAAGCTACATACCAAATATCAGGCGCGTAGGTATGAAGGTGAAAAAGTTTTTCGAGTTACAAGAAACGTGACGGACGTACGGAGCTACTGGAGCCGAGAATTTTTTTTAATAGTCCTATAGTCTACATATATCTGCACAGGTCCACATACTGCCACAATATTGTCCACACAGTTTAGGTAAATGTAATAATTTAGCTGTATAAATTACCTGTAATAAGTTAGTGGTCAGTTAAAAAATTTAAAAAGAATGTAAAAAAAAAAATTTGGAAAAAAAAGTTGAAAAATAAAAAATAATAATACTTGCTACTGGAGCCCAGAATTTTTTTTTAATAGTCCTATATTTATCTACATATATCTGCACAGGTCCACATAATGCCACAATATTTTCAACACAGTTTACGGAAATGTAATACAAATTTATTTTTTTTAAATAATGCTCGCTACTGGAGCCCGAGTTAAATTTTTGTTAATAGTTCCTATATTTATCTGCATATATCTGCACAGGTCCACATACTGCCACAATATTGTCAACACAGTTTACGGAAATGTAAAAATGTACCTGTATAAATTACCTGTAATAAGTTAGTGGTCAATTAAAAAATTGAAAAAAATGGAAAAAAAAATGGAAAAAAAAATTAAATTAAAAAAAAGAAAAAGAATAATGCTCCCTACTGGAGCCCAGAATGTTTTTTAATAGTCCTATATTTATCTACATATCATATATACACAGGTCCACATATTCCCACAATATTTTCAACACAGTTTACGGAAATGTAATATAATCATTTACCTGTATAAATTACCTGTAAGTTGTCAGTGTCAGTTGCACATGCTAGCACATGCACAGGTGAATAGTCTGTATATAGCACTTACCACCTTATGCTACTAGACAAAAATTAAAAATAATTTGAAAAAAAAAATGAAAAAAAAAAATGGAAAAAAAAAAAAAATGTTTAAAAATAATAATGCTTGCTACTGGAGCACAGAATTTTTTTTTAATAGTCCTATATTTATCTACATATATCTGCACAGGTCCACATAATGCCACAATATTTTCAACACAGTTTACGGAAATGTAATATAATCATTTACCTGTATAAATTACCTGTAAGTGGTCAGTGGTCAGTTGCACTGCTAGCACATGCACAGGTGAATAGTCTGTATAAAGCACTTACGACCTTATGCTACTAGACAAAAATTGAAAAATAATTTGAAAAAAAAAAATGAAAAAAAAAAAAAAAAAAAATAAAAAAAAAAAAAAAAAAATGAAAAAAAAATTAAAAAAAAAAGAAAAAAGAAAAGAAAAAAAAAGATAACAAAAATGAAAAAAAAAAAAAAAAAGGAAAAAAAAAGTTTAAAAATAATAATGCTTGCTATTGGAGACCAGATTTTTTTTTAATAGTCCTATATTTATCTACAAAAATCTGCACAGGTCCACATAATGCCACAATATTTTCAACACAGTACCCAATGTAGTGATTTACCTGTATAAATTACCTGGTCAGCAGTGGTCAAGCACTGGACATCTGCACATGCTAGCCAATGCTAGCACATGATTCTCCCAGTTTCTTTTGTTCTCTCTACAGGTAAGGTGTACAGAGCACACGAGAAAAGGTGTACGAGCAGCAGACAAGAAAACAGGTCTTCATGCATTATTGTCCAGTTTGTAGAGTGCGCAAAACAAAAAAAGGGAGATAACTCAAAAATTAGCTACGCAAGAGTTGTCATTCTTGTGTGCGACACACCTCGGGTCGTGGTCTATGCATGTGTGATGTTTCATGAAAATATTCCAAAGGGTGGTCGAGGTTATGCTCGGGACAGGAAATCAGTGAGCGAAAACAAAAAAGGGAGATAACTCAAAAATTAGCTATGCAAGAGTTGTCATTCTGTGCACGACACACCTTCGGTTCGTGGTCTAATTGAATGTGTTAAGTTTCATAAAAATATTCCAAAGGGTGGTCGAGTTATGGTCAATCAGTGCGCAAACAAAAAAGGGAGATAACTAAAAAATTAGCTATGCAAGAGTTGTCATTCTTGTGCGCGACACACCTTCGGGTCTGTGGTCTATGCATGTGTAAAGTTTCATGAAAATATTCCAAAGGGTGGTGGAGTTATGCTCCGGACACGAAATCAGTGCGAGAAACAAAAAAGGGAGATAACTAAAAAATTAGCTATGCAAGAGTTGTCATTCTTGCGCGCGACACACCTTCGGGTCGTGGTCTATGCATGTGTGAAGTTTCATGAAAATATTCCAAAGGGTGTTCGAGTTATGCTCCGGACAAGAAGTGTCTGCGGCGGACGCGGACGCGGCGCGCTGTCAAATCCATAGTATCCCCCGACGGAGTCCGGGGGATACAATTATAAGCCATTTACCCAGCGTTAAGGTTTCGAAAGCACCAAGTCTGTGACCTTGACCCTGGGCTTAGTGGGGGCGGGACGAATGTGGATTTGTCACAGGGCGGTAGAGGACCATTGGAGCAATGCGTGTGTGAAATGTGAAGCAGATCCGAGCAAGGAAACAGAAATTATAAGCCATTTACCCAGCGTTAAGGTTTCGGGACGTACGTACGTACGTACGTACGTACGGACGCCGGTAACACTATATGCCCCCCTCACCATTCGGTGGCGGGGGCATAAAAATAGCCGCCAAGGGGAGATAAGTCCTTGAAAATAAGTCCTTCAATAGTCTTTGTCTTTCTGTGATAAACCCGCCAGCCCGTACAAAGTGGGTTATTAATGCACGTACATACATGGTCTAACTCTATATCTCCTCTTGCCTATCGACGAGGGGATAATAAATGTAATATAATAGCTTATGACCAGTATAGTTTCTGCTATGTGAATAACATAGGGAAATATGCAATGGGTCATATGGCCTTTGACAAGTGCAAATGCTGTGAAAAGTATAGATAGTTAGGCTGCAGTAGTGTGCTGGCAGATCAGACATACAATAAATTGTAACAAATGTCATAAGACTAATCAGGGGTGGGACCAATTCCAAATGCCAAATCCTGAAAATGGCCAAGCAAACATATTTGTTCACCCACAATTGCGTAAAAGTGTGCTTCCCTGGTGTGATTTGATTTAATGGTGTGTAACGGCCTGTCAATAGCTATAGTAATTTTAGACTAGGTTAACAGGGTCAAATCCCATATGTTACCTGTTGTGATGTGCGAGTCCCAAAATTAGAACTGAATATTTACAGAAAAAAAGTATATAATTATATTCAGAACTGAATATTTACAGAAAAAAATATATACATTTGTATTCAGTCCTGAAATTAGAATAACCTGTCCTGTGTAAGGTCCTCACCACACCAGTCACTTAGCCCCACTCCCTAGAAGTAAAATGATCAGTACTAATCTTACTACATTTATAATGGGCATAACCAGATTCTACTGTCAAGTAGCAAGAAAGCGAAACTAGATGGCCACGGCCTGCATGTCGCGCCTTGGGGCGAGGCATGGACACTAAAAAAAGAGATATAGTATAACGAAAAACTTTAACCAAAAACATTAACCGGACACGCGTACGTACGTACGTACGTACGTACGTACGTACGTACGTATGCCAAAGTGCCGACTATATCGCGCTTTCCGCAAGCGGGCGTGACAAAAATGTACGCGAGGGCCAAACCAGGGATATCGTGACTCTGGCATGGATGAATCCCACCGTTAAACTTACCCATCACATGTTCCCTTGGTGAAACCTTAGTATTTTCTGCAATTATCAAGAGCCGCAAGCCCGGATTTCAGGATATATCCTGAAAATTTCCCCCTGCTCAATTCTCCAGTCATTAACCCTTTCAACACTACAGACCTGTATAGTGGTATTGGCAAATAGTGTAGATCCAGATGAGCCGTCACGAGCCGTCTCATCAGGATCTGCACTTTTTGCAAGTATTTGTTCATACTTTTGAGAACAAGAACACCGCCTTTTCATAAACTAGAAATGTGGCCTATCGGCACACGAATGCCCCCGCTGGCAGCCAAAGAAAACGAGGCATATTTGATTATAAGTCATTTACCCGAGCGTTAAGGTTTTGAACGCACCTTGACCCTGGGCTTAGTGGGGGCGGGACGAATGTGGATTTGTCACAGGGCGGTAGAGGACCATTGTAGCAATGCGTGTGTGAAATGTGAAGCAGATCCGAGCAAGGAAACACAAATTATAAGCCATTTAACTGAATGTTAAGGTTTCAAACGCACCAAGTCTGTGACCTTGACCCTGTGCTTAGCGGGGGCAGGACGAATGTGGATTTGTCACAGGGCGGTAGAGGACCATTGGAGCAATGCGTGTGTGAAAGTTAGTGTAGGATTGAGAAACGCGCACGTAGATTTGTCCCAAAGTGCTAAGTAAACATTTAAAGTAGAAAGGTGAAGGTCAAAGGTCAAGGTCGAAGTACTGGGTGGTGGAGTGTGTAGGGCATGTTCATATGTATCATGTGTATAAATATTTAAGCGATTGGCAAAAGTATTGAGAAGTTAGTGTAGGATTGAGAAACGTGCACGTAGATTTGTCCCAAAGTGCCACAACATAAAGTGGAAAAGGTCAAGGTCCAAGCAAACATTTAAAGTGGAAAAGGTCAAGGTCAAGGTCAAGGTCGAAGTACTGGGGGGTGGAGTGTGTAAGGCATGTTCATATGTATCATGTGTATAAATATTGACATAATATGTGAAGCCATGTAGAGTTACTAAAGAAGATTGGTAATATCGGGATGTACGGACGGATGGGACGGACGGACGTACGGACGGGACAGACGGACGCCGGTAACACTATATGCCCCCGTACCTTTTGGTAGCGGGGGCATAAAAATGTACTAGTCTGAAAATCATTTTGGGACAGTTGGATCTATTTGTTACTTAGGAGTGAAATGGTAACCAGCTCCACAAAACATGTCGATCAGACAGATGGAATATTGATAAAAAGAAAGCTGAATATAGAAAACATTTATTTGAAACATGAATGCAATGAATCTGAATTAATAGGGCAGCTTGAATGTAACGCAAGTAGATCTGCTGGTGACAAAATGTATCACTGGACATTACTGCTAACTATACATACCAATGTATCTTGTCATACCCCAGTTAAATTTCTCGCGTTTCGATTGGTCAGCTTGACGAGTAATATGAGCCCATAAGACCTGTCAACAATATGGCTCGAATAAAAAAATGGCGGCGGATCTAGGGGTGAGTCGAAAACAAAAACATTTGGAAATCACCTCCGAAACAGTCATTTGGACTGGAAATGACCTAACTAAGAAAACAGAAGTTAGATTTGGAAAAGCGGTCAGAAATTAGCAAGTTATTAAAGAATGTCTACTCGTTTATGGCTGAATGACGTCGGGTAATATTTGTGACGTCGTGACGTCGTGCTGTCGGCGTCGTATGTCTATGACGTTAAACATGCACCAATACACTTATAAAACTAAATTCTGGAGAAATATAAAGAATCTGAGGTATGACAAATACGTTTTAGTGATTATACAAAGTCAATATGGTATCAAATTGCCCGTCTGAAGATATATTCATACTGGCAATCCGACTCCATATTGACTGTGTAGAATCACTACAACTTATATTACAAATACATTACTACTGGTGTTAACTCAACCATACAGTCTTCTATAGCGATGTCTGCAAACAGTGTAGATCCAGATCAGCCCGCTCATGACGAGCCATCTCGTCAGGATCTGCACAGTTTGCAAGTAATTTTCATATTTTTTAGAAAATAAAATACCCCATTTTCCTAAATGGACTAGTCTAAAAATCATTTTGTGACGATCGGAAAATTAGCATATTAAAATCCATTCCATTTATTTATGGATGAATAGGTTAGGGTACTTTGTCAAGAACCAGGGGCCCATTTGGTAATTTCACTAAAATTTGTACGTCTAAAATGTTCGTAAGTGCAAATTTAGGATCATCTGGAAATTTCAATTGATAGATTTACATTTATTGAGCATAGGCTGCTCAATAATTTACAAGAAAACATTGTTAAATGTGAAAATTACAGACTATCATAATTTTGCACTTACGAACATTTTAGCCGTACAAAGTTTAGTGAAACGACCCACTGGTGTTCTGCATGCCCCTCAATGTGCAGACATTGTCTGTTATTATCAACAATGTTCTTGTAGTTTGTTCAATATGTGCAATCTTAGAGAACATTGTTTCATATTCAATGTCAACGATCATACTTTTTAATTTGACAACACCCTTTAATAACAGAGACTACAAATCCAGTGATTGGAAACTGTAGAGCCAGATCAGACGGCTCGCAAAGTAAAACCTCCTCATATGGTGAAGACAGTCAATGTCATTTTTTAACAAAAAAATATTTTTAATATTCCGAAAAAAAATATGAAGAGAATCAACACAAGATAAGGAGTTAAAGGTATGCATGTATACACGTTAACCCGTACTATGATTCTACAGTGCTGTCAACTCCTGCTTTTATGGAGAAAGAATATAAAACAACAGCAGACGACAATTTTTGTCTCTTGCATTCTACATGTTAATGTCATGTGATATAGTTTGTCCGTGGCTGCCAGTGAAGTAATGTTGGAGACTTGGTTCAGCTGCTGCCTGCTGTGGGAATCACGGGTCCAGCAATGCACTATGGATGGTACCAGGGGTCAAGGTCATCAAATGTCTTTGATCACCACCTCCAGCTCCTCCTTCGAGGACACGTGGAACTTCTTCTCCGGTGTTATTGTGGCCATCTGGTGGGAATATGAATAGAATCATCCTCTGTACAACTCATTTGTGGTTGCGACTGGAGAAATGGGGCTTATGGTATTTGTGACCAGTGTAGCTCAAATAGCACACACCAGTAGCCTGATAACCACTGATCTGGATCTACACTGGTCGCAAAAGCCATAAGCCCATGGATCTCCAGTCATAGCCACATTTCAGATTGTGTCTTCTGTATCAATAAAATATGGTTTGACAGCACTTTAGAGAATTATTTCCATTGGAATTGATTCTTAAGTACGGTCAACCCATGCTTTTGATAAGAAAAATGGAAAATAAATAGAGAATACCAGGCTAGTGTCTTTTGATATTAAGTTTATCAGGCAAGGCTAGGAAACGCATAGGAATTACGAGGCTTGCCGAGGAATTCCTACCGTTTCTGAGCCGAGCCTGATAAACTTGATATCAAAATACACTAGCCTGGTATTCTATTTATCAGGTGACGTTTTATGCTCGAAAATGACATTAGATGACGTATTCTATGGACAGAACACGGACTTGTTTACGTTGCGTCATTACACTGACGTCATTCGGTGACGTCATGTGACGTCATCCGACCAATGGAACGTTAGTTTTCACTTTGTTGTAACCCGGATGTTTATATCAGGGCAATGCCTGATACAACAATATGTTATCAGTCAGTACGTATTTCGGTCAATGCAGGGCAGGTTACCTGATAAAACACAAACAGCAGACAACAAAACTGAATTCAACATTGTAAGGGTTAAGTACTGATTCTGTACGAGTGAGTGAGTGAGTGAATAGGGTTTAACGTCCGCTTTTCTGACATAGAGGTACAAGCCTCAGGGAGTCTACACGCAGACGGGTCAACGGGGTCGTGTCCCGTATCCACCTGTCCAAGGGGGGTAAATCCCAACTTCAGAACTCAATATTTACAATCAAAATATATATTCAGTCCTGAAATTAGAACAACCTGATCTGGTGCCAGGCCCTCGCCACACCAGCATCATTTATCCCATCCCCTAAATGTAATATGATTAGCGCTAATCTTACTTTTATATATGGGGCATAGCCCGACTCAACTCTCACATACAAGAAAGCCAAAAATGTACATGAGGGCCAAATCCGGTATAGTGGGTTCCGGAAAGTATGAACCCAATCGTTAAGCCAGTTTAGTCGCCTTTTACGACAAGCAATGGCTACTGCAGCACTATTCTCAGGATCAGTTGATCCCGCCCCGGTGCCTGCACGGGGCGATTCTGTACGAATGCACAATAACAAATACATGGTGGAAAGAAAATATTCATTCAATAACAACTTCACATACCTCAACATTTGTGGAGTTCAGTTTCTCCTCCATCACCTGCTTCAGTATCGTTAAAGCATTCTTACACGCTTCTTTTAATGTCATCGACTGCAAATGGAAAATGTGCAGGTAGTTGAAAGCTTATAAAACAATTTGTGGCTGTGACTGGAGAAATGGGGCTTATGGGATTTGTGACCCGTGTAGCTCCTGATAAATAGCACACTCCTGAAGCTTTATAACTATCTATATTGCGTGTTAGAAGTACAACAGTTGTTTCATGGAATGGCAAACATTGCAGATCCTGATCAGACTGCGGATGCACAGGCTAATCTGGATCTACACTGGTCACCAAACCCATAAGCCCCATTTCTCCAATCACAACCACATTTCAACATTCAGCAACTGATCAACAGTTTGTGTAACAATTCAACATCCGGTGATGGGTCAACAGTTTATGAAACCATTTACGCATCCGGCCATATGTAAACAGTTTATGAAACCATTTCAATATCAGATCATATGTCAACAGTTTTATGAAACACTATAAACATCAGGTCATAGGTCAACAGTTTATGAAACCATTTCAACATCCGGCCATATGTCAGCAGTTTTATGAAACCATGTCAACATCCGGCCATATGTCAGCAGTTTTATGAAACCATTTCAACATCCGGCCATATGTCAGCAGTTTTATGAAACATTTTCAACATCTGGCCATAGGTCAACAGTTTATGTAACAATTTCAACATCCGGCCATAGGTCAACAGTTTATGTAACAATTTCAACATCCGGCCATATGTTGACAGTTTACGAACCAATTTCAACATCAGGTCGTAGGTCAACGGTTTATGAAACCATTGTGACATCCAGCGTTTGGTCAACAGTTTTGTGAAACAATTTCAGTGATCCAGGTACACACTTCATGACAAAAGCAAAACACACATGCTGGCGAACAGTTCCTTGATACAGCTTCAAAACCAAGAGTCACAAGAACGTAATGCCAAACTAGAAAGCTGAACAGTTTTGTTTGTTTAATGGCATTGAACAGACTGGTGGAGGGGGGATTTACTTTTATTAATGGGTATAAACGGCTCCAAAAAGTACAACAGCTGAGACAAAAGCTTAGGAACATGCACTATGCTGGAAATTAAACCCTTAACCAATAAAAATGCTTGATCTTAATCATTTGATTCGACTAACCTATTTCATGCTGAGGATACACCAATTTACTGACAGAAAAGTATATATTGCTTATTTCTGCACGGAAGTATAAGTTTATGTTGTGGCCACTCATTTGAACCATATATTGTTATTGTAAAAAATGGAAAACACAAACAAAAATTTGGAAATTGTTCTATCTGTGAATCAATATCGCACATGAAATGTGGTTGTGATGGTAGAAATGGGGGTATTGGTTTTGCAAATAGTGTAGATCCAGATCAGCCTGTGCATCCGCACAGTCTGATCAGGATCTGAATTGTTCGTCATGCCATCAATGAAACTCCTGATATGCTTCCAACAAGTAATAAAGATCGTTAACAGGCTACAGGAGTATGGTATTTGATCAGGCGATACACTGGTCACAAATTCCATAAGCCCCATTTTTCCAGTCACAACCACATTTAGCATGTCCATTACATGGTGTGTACTTCAGGCGTGTGAAATAATCCATTAGCACGTGGGCCCTGCTCTGGTATTACATCCCTTATTGCATCACCGTAGAAGGCCAATTGTAAGATAGAACAGCCATAAATGAGTCCCATGCCCAGCAGGTGTACGTGGCTGTGACTGGAGAAATGGAGCTAATGGGATTTGCCACCAGTGTAGTCCCTGATCAAACGGCACACTCCCGTAGTCTGATAACAATCTATACCGCTTGCTAGAAGCATTGCGGGTGATTCATTGATGGAATGGCAAACAGTGCAGATCCTAATCAGACTGCTGAAGCACAGGCTGATCTGGATCTACACTGGTCGCAAAACCCATAAGCCCCAATTCTCCAGTCACAACCACATATAACCAAAGGTGGGTGATGGGGTGTACCTTGTGATATACATCCTGCAGTGCTTGCTGGGCGCCCTCAGACCCCGAGCCAATAGCCTTCGCCTCGTACTGGATGAAGGTTCCCGACGGATCCATATGGAACCTGCAAATTATATTGGGGTCACCGGCTGAGAAAACAGACATTAGAATATTTTAACAAATGCAGACCTGGATCATTTGCACAGTCCCATGGTCGCATTGTGAATATTATTGTGGATTGTCATAAGGCTATGTAGAGCTGAAGTCTCTGATATTGGGCCATAGGCGCTCTCTAACAAACCACAGTATTATGCCATTACACCATGCGTGGTGAACGACAAGAAGAAGATAAGGCTACGTCAGTCACTGAATGGTGAACATCATATACCCTGATCAGACTGTCATCAGTACAGTAATCATGGTCTACACTGTTTTAAATTATGTCAATGAAACATGTAATGTAGATGATAAACAATATGTATGGTTAGCGAGTTACACAAATGTATAGACGAATATGAGCTCGAGTGGCCACAGCCCTACTTCCCCAGTCGTATAATTCTGTGAAGCATGTATTTGCTTAAAATGCATTTTAAAAATATTTGTTAACAAAAACTAGAGAAAGTGAGAAGGGGCTCACGTATACCCCCGGATGCCGCCTGGACCGACAAATAAAAACTTTAACGCAAATTTCTAAGTAAGTTGATCTTGACCTTGGACATGAAGGCCGCAGGGTGTAATATAGAATTAAAATACGGATGATAATAAGGAAGTATATGACATGTGTGATATCAATCCGACATAACGTTGCAGAGATAATAGGTACCTGAAAACTTTCACGCAAATCTTACGGATGCAAAGTTCTAAGTAATTTGACCGTGGACATGAAGGCCGCATAGGTGTGGTTTGAATGAAGTCAATCCGACTTACCGTTGCAGATATAAATGGTAACACAAAAACGTTAATGCAAATCTTACGGACGCAAATTTATAAGTAATTTGACCCTGACCTCGGACATGAAGGCCGCATGAGTATGGTATGTAATCAAAATATGGATGATGATAGGAAGTTTATGAAGCTCGAGGTCAATCCGACTTACCGTTACAGAGATAATGGGTACCCAAAAACTTTAACGCGGACAGACAAACGGAATTACGAAAACTATATACTCCTCGACATACTTTGTATGCGGGGTATAATAATGTATTGGCAGCACATAAAAATCGTCTCCATGTGCTGTTGAACATTTTCATATTGAAATATTGAAAATAAAAACCAGATTGAAAAATTTAATTCAGCACTGATGCTGCACTCCACAGGCTACGGATTCGACGAATTCCCATTCAGCTACATGCAGAAGATAGTGTATAAACACATTTTCGTCTAGTAAGAAATTTGCGCCGGTTACAGTAGCGCTTTTCTGCTCCTTACCTATTTGTATATCGAATACATATCATATATATGTATCATCGTATAGTACAGTTTGTTTACATTATACAAACGCACTATACGAATATTATACAAACATACGATATCCGTTCGTATATACGATATATCCGTATGGATATATCGTATATACGAACGGATATCGTATGTTTGTATAATATTCGTATACACTGCAGCTCCATTATAACGCGGTCGCGTATAGCGCGATCTCCATTATAACGCGGGTCTCTCGTGGATCCCAAAAAAATCTTAAAAAAATCGAGAAAAAAAAAAAATCGTCCGACATCGTAGTCATCGTGTAATTAGTTGATTCGTGATTTCTGAAAGTTTATTCAAACAACGAAGTTCAAAGTCCATGAAAGGATTATTATTAGTATGTTAGCAAATGTAATACATATACCTTTAATCAGGTAATCATGTTAATAGGCATATTTATTAATCAATTCAAATTACACATAATTGTCGCTAATAAATGGTTGCATGTTCGATCGCCTTACTTTTTCTTTACTCCCAGGTGTAATATTTAGCGTTCTATAAATAGACTGGTGTTTCAGCATTATCTGGCTATGGGATCACGTGGTCTATTGTTTACACTGCAGCCCACGGCAATCTCGCTTAAATCGTACATTTCATTCATCAATATGACTTGCAGCGTAAACAATAGATCACGTGACCCCACATCCTGAGATTATGCACGTATCAACCGCATGAATAGGCAGGACACGTGACCATAGGCATTATTTAATATCAATTAATCCGTTTAAGCGTCTGTTGATCGCGAGTAGTATACATTGTAATAAGCGTCTGTCTATCGTGAGCACTATACAACGTAATAAGCATGATTTTATAAATAACTCGTATGTTTAATACATTAATACATACACGTTTGTATGTCATAGGCATTATTAATAATTACTTTAACTTCTGTTCAAATGACATGATTTTATATGGGTCCGTTGCTAATGGAATTCCCGCAATAGTTAGTAACCGACATGCGAATGATACCAGTAACCCGTGCAGTACCAGTACCCGTGCATGTCCCGAAATTTTATAACGCTTGAAATCTTGGACCCTGACCACCGCGTTATAATGGAGCTGCAGTGTAGTACGTTTGTATAATGTAAACAAACTGTACTATACGATGATACGGTACAAACATACCAATATTATATGATCATACGATATGCTCATTAAATATACGATTACGATATGTATATACCATACCCGAAGTGTGGCTTTTCATTCTACTGAAAACACCTCTCATTTTAAAGAAATTCTCGACTCCAAAGAGGACCAAATATTAGGGCAAATAGTACACGGCAACACCGTTAATATATCGTATACATTTACGGTATGCTGGTACATTTATACAGTACACAAATCTGATATGTTTGTACAATACAAACGTACCAGAATTATACACATGTATAAAAATCGTATAAACGTACGATTTGAATGGTATATCTATACGATATTGATTGGTATATACGGCACAAACATACCGTACGTTTATATTATATGCATATCGTATAGAAAACATATCATATTGATATAGTATACGTATAGTATTGGTATAGTACGTATAGTTGACCTGCAGAAAAGCGCTACTGTACTAGGCGAAAAAGGCATTTCTGCGATAGCTCTAAGCAGAGCTGTGCCTGTTTGAAGCAAATCATTTTACGCTGGCACGGAGTGCAACACCAGCGGGTCAATGGCCATGTGACTTACAGCTGTGGTCCATCTTTACCCACCCCAGCAAACAGCAGGGCCACTCCGAATGGTCGGCTCTGTAACAGACAACGTGGATGTGATGTATAACTTGTCTCACAATCCAGGGCTGTACAAATTGATTTTTTAGCCACTTGTCCCGGACAAGTGACTTGACAAAAGTGACTTGCCCCGACTTATAATTTACGTATACATATTCCGGGGAGTCCACTCATTTGACCGTCTCGAAAATGAAATCACGTCTATATTTACAATATTTAATGTCTATCAGTATATTCGCGGAACGGTAAATAATAAACTTTTTGAAATTTCATTTTTTTTTTGTTGGCAACAGCTGTTAATTCGCTAATTACACTGCAGCTCCATTATAACGCGATCGTGTATAGCGCGATCTCCATTATAACGCGGGTCTCTCGTGGATCCCAAACAAATATTAAAAAAAATAGAGAAGAAAAAGGAAAAAAAAATCGTCGGACGTCGTAGTCATCGTGTAATTAGTGGATTCGTGATTTCTGTAAGTTTATTCAAACAACGACATTCAAAGTAAATGAAATAATTATTATTAGTATGTTAGCAAATGTAATACCTTTAATCAGGTAATCATGTTAATATGCATACAGTGCGACCCCCCTATTGCACGGAAGTCCGGCGACATACGACCTTCCGTGTTGCTTATCCGAACCGTGCAATATCCGTGCCAGGGATATATGAATTCCAAATCCAGATGCGATTACACCCGACACATATTACACAGACGAGATTTGTGTGATGCTTTGTGCAAAAAATCGATACACCCAGCTGTGTGTACAGGTGTTTATTGTATGACCTCATTCAGCACAAGGCTGTTAACTGTGTGACCTTTAGGCTATGTTTTGAAATGTTACTGATTGGTCAACACCCCTTTTAATGTGCCACAGACGTGGCGAACGTGCGACTTTCATCATCGCATCACGGGGCAATCATGCAGTAACCCATTTCATGCCGAGGATACGCTTATGTTTGCGGACAAATATTTTCCTTCTTTGCACTCAGAAGTATATGCCGCGACCACCATTTAATCCGTCTCGTCGAGACGGTTCAAATGAGTGGTCACATCGTATACTTTCATTGAGAAATAACAAAAATAAAAATAGTTTTTTAATAATTTCATACCCGTAAATGTGTATTCCGAAAGGAATGGATTACAAAAAAACTCTGGATTATACGCAGATCTGTCGCCATATTTCGCCGATATTGATTTCGAAAATATTTTCCGTAAATGATGTTGAAAAGTTGACACAAAATTCAGAGTTCATGCGGAATTGTCGGTGGGATTATGCTTTCAAATTCGAATAAATTAATCTAAAGTATATCACTTTTCTTGCTATATACACAGTATAGCAGCTTCTGTGTAAGTGTGTATCGCCACAGGGAAGCCGACACACGCCCTAGGCGTTATCGATCGATGAAATGTTACAATTTAGGATTAGTCTAGTGAAGAAAACAGGCTTGTGGCGGGACGTTTCAACGGAAAATAGTGACTTGCCCGGGACTAACTTTCAGCATAGAGCCACTTGCCCGAGACCAAAACCGACTTGTCCCGGGTGTCGGGCGTGCCGATTTGTACAGCCCTGCAATCGGACAATTATCAGAATTGATCATTACTAATTATCAAACCAGATAACGCCGGTGGCAGATTGGATAAACTTAGAAACCAGGGGCATAACAAACAGGCCTAACTCCTGACAGAACGGATGCAAAGTTATTATGAGCATATATCTGGCTGCGACTGGAGAAATGTGGCTTAAAGGGTTTGCAACCAGTGTAGACCCAGATCAGAATCTGCACGGTTTGCCATTCTAACAGTGAAGCACCTGTCGTGCTTCTAACAAGCAATATAAACTGTTACCAGGCTACAGGGGTGTGCTATTTTATCGGGAGACAACTCACCAGAAAATTTTGAAATACAACATGGTTCTTCTGCTTGGCGTAGCAAACAAGTAAATCAAATTTGGTTAAGGTCCGTAAAGTTCCGAGTCATTGTAAGGACAAGGATACATGATGTGACAATAACAGATTGTTGTCAAGGTGAGATTTAGAAAATCAATGGGATTCTCCCTCTTGCCATGACAATGTGCAGTGCTCCAGCACTTATGGATGATTTGGCTAAGATCTTTCAAGTAGAATCTAAGCTAGATAGCACGAATATAGAATGTCTATCGGCCATACAAGGTAAGTATGTAACAAGGGCATCATTATCATGATTTAGCTAATCCCCTCGCTGGCAGCTGTGATATTGAAGTAAACTAGAGTCCTCAGTGACCTTGACCATGTGTGTTTAGGGGTGCATGCAAAACAAAGCACCAACCCTAGACACACATTGTGACTAAATAGTATAATCAAAGAAGTGGTTCATAATTATTAACAAATTTCAGGTGTCACTAACATATGTACATGGTCTGTCGCTATATCCACTCCTGTCTATCGACGAGGGAATAATAAAGGTGTTACCATAGCGCCAGGGTCTGCGTCATCATCACCAAACTGCAGAGCGAGGTTACTGACGGCCTGGGTGACACTTTCCACGGTCATCTTCTCATTGTAGGTAAACCAGTGGTTCTGTAACACAATCACGACATGTATCTACTGCACGGGCAAGTCTAAATGCATACAGGCCAGGTTCTACTTTGCATAATTGTGACTGGAGGAATTGGGTTTGAAGTTAGTTTAGTTCACCTCCATCTTTTGTCACACACAGTGACATACAAGCAGAACATTCTTAGATATGGATCTGAATTGTTACATATGTAACAGGCTTTTCTCTGATTGAATGATGAACACTTGGAGTCCAATTTCTCAAATCTGCTTGTTAGAAGTATGACAGGTGTTTCTTTGATGGAATGGCGAACAGTGCAGATCCTGATCAGACTGTGCGGATGCACAGGCTGATCTGGATCTACACTGGTTGCAAAACCCATAAGCCCCATTTATCCAGTCATTCTTGTTAGAAGTATGACGGGTGTGCAAACAGTGCGGATCCTGATCAGACTGTGCGAATGCACAGGCTGATCTGGATCTACACTGGTTGCAAAACCCATAAGCCCTAAATATCGAGTCACAGCCACATATAAACAGGTATTTCTGTGACTGACTGACGACCACTCGTCATAAACACCATGAACCCCATTTCACAATGACGTGTTTTACACCTGTTCAACACCAATGTCGTATACAGAAGGGCTTATGGGGGAGATCTGTATACGTTTTATACACCGTATCAGCAATAAAATTACAATAAAATTCAGCACTGAAAGACAGCATATTAATCTGGTGCCAGGCACCAGAGGTATGAATCCCAGTGAGAGTCACCATTAAGATATGAATCCGTAATGATGGATTCACATTAAGATATGTATACCCTCCCAAGCTCCTGTTCCACCAGTTATAATGCATATTCAAAAAGATTGAGCTGGTGTTACAAAACATAATATTTATCAATAAATGTAGCTATGACTGGAGAAATGGGGCTTTTGGGTTATGCAACCAGTGTAGCCCCAGATCAGCCTGCGCATCCGCGCAGTCTGATCAGGCCCTACATTGATTGCCATTCAGTAAATCACCTGTCCTGCTTCAAACAAATAAAATATATCCATATCAGACTACAGAAACGTGCAGGAAGATCAGGATCTAGACAGACTAGAAATGCCATAAGCCCCATTTCTCCAGTCATAGCCACAAATATGTTTTGTAACACCTGCTCACATCCTGTGCTCAGAGCGTGACCTCTCACCTGTGCCTCTACTCGTGCGCGGTCCACCAGGGTCCTCGAGTCCGCTATCAACCCACTCATCGCACAACCTGCAGGGACATGGGAACTTTACAGCAGGCAAACATGATGGATGTAGGTCATGAACTAGATTGCCGCGGCCTGCATGTCGCGCCTTGTGGCGAGGCATGGACACCACTAAAAAAAAGATATAGTATAACAAAAAACTTTAACCAAAAACTTAACCAAAAAACTTAACCAAAAACTTTAACCAAAAAACTTAACCAAAAACTTCAAAGTAATTTGACCTTGACATTGGGCACAGGGGCCGCACGGGAGGGGGGTAGAATGAAAATATAGATGATGATAAACACCCATATGAAGTCTCAAGGTAATGGGCAAAGCAGTTGCAGAGATATAGTATAACAAAAAACTTTAACCAAAAAAGTTAACCAAAAAACTTAACCAAAAACTTCAAAGTAATTTGACCTTGACATTGGGCACAGGGGCCACACGGGAGGGGGGTAGAATGAAAATATAGATGATGATAAACACCCATGTGAAGTTTCAAGGTAATGGGCAAAGCAGCAGTTGCAGAGATACAGTATAACGTAAAAACTTTAACGAAAAACTTTAACCTTAACCAAAAACTTTTAACCAAAAAAAACAATAACCAAAAAACTTAACCAAAAACTTAAACCCAAAACCAAAGAAACTTAACCAAAAACTTCAAAGTAATTTGAACCTTGACATGGGCACAGGGGCCGCACAGGGGGGGGGTAGAATGAAAATATAGATGATGATAAACACCCATATGAAGTTTAAAGGTAATGGGCAAAGCAGTTGCAGAGATGTAGTATAACGAAAAACTTTAACCAAAAAACTTAACCAAAGAACTTAACCAAAAACTTCAAAGTAATTTGACCTTGACATTGGGCACAGGGGCCGCACGGGAAGGGGGTAGAATGAAAATATAGATGATGATAAACACCCATGTGAAGTTTCAAGGTAATGGGCAAAGCAGTTGCAGAGATATAGTATAACGAAAAACTTTAACGAAAAACTTTAACCAAAAAACTTAACCAAAAACTTTAACCAAAGAACTTAACCAAACACTTTAACCAAAAAACTTAACCAAAAAACATAACCAAACAACTTAACCAAAAACTTTAACCAAAGAACTTAACCAAAAAACTTAACCAAACAACTTAACCAAAAACTTTAACAGGACACACGTACGTACGTACGCCAAACGGCCGACTATATCGCGCTTTCCGCAAGCGGGCGCGACAAAAATGACTTATTACATAGAGGATCTTGTACGAGCGATGATTTAATATGATATTTATTACACAAGTTTACTGAAATTAGTCAACGAGTGTAAAAAATACCATATTAAATTGTTAAATGTGAGATTCTATTTATTGTACATGTATAAGCACATATGTCATACATTGCAGCTGTACTGATCAAGTAACACCTTTTCAATTGTATATTTATTACACCAGTCTATTTACAACACATTATTACACGGCAGAAGCACATTTTGTTCAATAAATCAAATTATTGATACAAATATTAGATGTGTAATTATTTGGGTCATGTATGAGACGTTCTGTGACAGAACGTCTCATACATGACCCAAATAATTACTTCTGTCGTATCACAGCTGCTTATTTCACTGTCATCATTTAAAAGTCGCAGATCCCCAAATTCTCATATGTCCTGTTTACAATGTAAGTACATACATGTAGACCGCTACATTGTTGGCTGTTTGACTCGGAGCATTATAATGGATGAACAACCTTACCGGGACAAAAGTAGTTACTAATTAGTAATTTAGTATTGATAAGCAACAGTTGATCAAAAGCAATTGCGCAGTAAATGGAGCTGAATTAATGTGTTAATTACACATGAAGAAACAACCATTTATGTGATCATGATCTTGGGTGTTTGGATGTGGGGTATATTCATGCTGAATAGTATTGTCATGTATCAAGCGGAACTAAGTTAATATGGTAGTAATATCAAGGTGATCGTCCCAATTGGATACTTAGGGGTGAAAGGGTTAACCAACAGTTGTGTTTAACACAACTGTTGGTTAACCCTTTCACCCCTAAGTATCCAATTGGGATGCTTCCCTGCTTATTTTCAGACTATTCCATTCATCTGAAAAGGGGTAATGTTTTAAATAGTTAGTACCCACTACAAATAGTGCAGATCCAGATGAGCCGGTATCTGCAGTGTTCAAATGGTTAATCAGTAATTAATATTTTACTTAAGTTTTAAGAAAAGCAAACCTTTCGACATGTACAACAAAGCATCTATACAGACACATGGACGTCAAATATTACATATATATATATACCGGTACACCGTATCAGCAATGAAATTACAATAAAACATTTCAGCACTGAAAGACAGCATATTAATCTGGTGCCAGGCACCCCAACTACACCAGAATCAACAAGTGATTTTTTCAGATGGAAAATATATCAATTATCTCATAATTAACTGCTAAAGTGCGAATCAGATCTGATTCTCTGGCTACAGACAGTACGGGACTAGATTGCAAGAGTTATCATTCGCAACTATCAATGATACAGATAACAAGGCCTTATCAATGGCCCTGTTCTAGTTGATTAATACCTATATGACTGTCCACCTCCAGAATCTTTTCAATACTCGACGGTTCAATAAGCGGGGATGTGACACGCTTCTCCACAGCTAGAACTATACCTTCATTGGTCTGTATCCCAATCGCTGTGGAACCAAGCTGAAAGACATGTTAAGCTGATGCACTAAAACTAAATTTCGACTAGTATAGCTTGGATGCTAGTACCTGTTTAGCTAGCACAATGATAAAAATATCTACAATTTCTAAATATGAGGGTCATCCAATATACATGTATAGTGACTACTGAAAATGGCTTAGGATTATTTGTTTGGAATGAACGATCCTAGCCAGATATACATACCGTAATCATACCATACAACTTTCTGCATGATTAATACTCGATTTGCCTATTGTGACGAAATGAAAGGGCGAATCGTTTTCCTCCATAATATAACACAAGCGGATTCTGAACAGTAATGAATATAATTCCCCCCCCCCTGCCGGTTGACATCGTATGAATGTTTTTCGTCGATATTGGTATCTTAGTCTATGACAATGGCTGAAGAATCAAATATCTTGTAATCCCAAGTGTTGAAACATCATAGTAGGATGAACATCTGAGAGAGAACTCGAGGTAAGAGTGGATTAGGATTCATATAAATAAAATTTCCGCTACAATTTTAGGTACATGTAACAACACCGTCAATTTATATATCGGCATGAATGTCAAGGTGTTTTGTATTGGATATACAATATATATTTAGTCAGGGTTCGACACTAACTGTATTTCTTAGGGGTCCAGCAGGAATCCCTACTTTTGAAAAGTGGGATCCCGCCTCAGAGTTAGGGATCCCGCCTAAGTTATATAAAATAAAAACATTTTTGTTTCAGTACAGTCTACTTGTTTATTTTTCTTATTTTTTTTTTTACAATAATTGTTCCAGCATGTCATATGCCTTGCTGCACATCATGTCGTCTCCTGGCACCTCATCAGGGATCTGTTCCTGACCCTCCAGCTCCTCTGCCATAGCAAAAACATCCTCGGGCTCAGACACCATCTGAAATAGATGGACAGTTCACACCTTAGTTTAATGCTTGCTTTTAGATCCATATGTTAATGCTGTTTTATTTTCAATTATCAGGCACAAGGGAAATATTTTCACAGGTTGTCGGTTCAACTATAGTTACAAAGTAGGCTAGCTGTCCCGTAATTCAACCCTGAACAGCCAGCTTACAAACTACACTGTAGCAGTTATATATGTGATGATGTCTTAGCCTTAGGCCAACCTTAACGTTTCCCCTCCCATGACCTAGGTGTGGGTAGGTAGCCTGGGTAGACAAAACCTTTTTTTTCTAACATCGATAGCATTGTTTTTGTGGAAGATAGTTGACATCTTGCAATAGTTCTGTTTGCCTTAACATAGGCGGCGGAAGCCGAACATTATTGGGGGGGCCCAATGTTGAGGGCCCAAAGGGCCCGATAGCGCTAGAGGGGTCCGGGGGCATGCCCCCCCGAAAATTTTTGAAATCCAAGTGGTGTGAAACGCCATTTCCTGCATTCTCAGCAAAGTTCTCAGCAAAGTTCTCAGTACTCATGATTACACAAATATATTAGAATAAAAAATCCAAAATTTACAGAATTATTGGGGCCCCCCCCACCACCAACAAAATTATTGGGGGGCCTAGGCACCCCCTTGCTTCCGCCCCCCCCCCCCCCGCTTCCGCCGCCCCAGCATTAATGATAAACATTATTTTAATTTTTATTTAAGCCTTAATAAATCATGATAATATTACCTTTGAGTTTCTCTCATCATTTAAAAATGGCCGCCTTGGTCGGTCGCCACTGGTGTTCCAGTGATGGATGGCAGCCTCCAGGTCATAGTCTACCACCGCTGGCACTTCGCGATTTTTTTTTCCGGCGGTGGAGATGCGTTTTCCAAAAATTTCCACATCGCGAAAACACATTACAATGACTTTGACATTTAATCTCATCCGAAACAAACACGCGCTTTACGGTAACACATCTTAATAAGCATCTATAGATTGTGAGCATACTTCGGAATGCTTCTATTTCTACGTTATGTTGCAAAGATACTTCAGAATGCTTCTATTTTCTACGTTATGTTCGCAAAGAAACGCTAGGTGGCGCTCAGTACACTACTTGAAATCGAATCGGCGATCGATCAAATCGTACGTACATTGACGCGCACTCGCGTCAAATCGGCCCTATTGTGAATTTAACGACGAGATGGGCGATTTTTCTTTTTTTTCAACAAATCCAGAACAAAAAAATAGGAGGCCCGGCGGAATCCCCAGGTTTTAGAAGTTGGGATTCCTCCTGAAAATCTGGGATCCTCGGGATCCCGGGACACCGTTAATGTCGAACCCTGTTAGTAGTCTCAAATGTGAAGCTACTTTCAGCTGAATCACTCCAGTCATCCACGCTGATGGTGGAGTGACTGAGACAAAGTATTTCTTTGTATATAAATGGAAAATATCGCATTTTCCATCAGTCAGGGATTGGCTCAGGCAGAGTCAACATGCTGCAAAGTTCTCTAGGTTTTCGGAATGTGTTTTCTCATCGAACTGTCAACAAAGACAAAACTTATCAGACTGTACAAATATGCAGACTCGCCTTGGTTTCGACACATCACAAATGCTGTAATGCCGGTTTATAAATTAGTGAGCCGAATGAAGGACTGATACCTTGATGGCCTCGATGGCATATTCCACCTGGAACAGTCGCCCCTCCGGCGAGAATGTGTTCACTCCTCTGTCATACTCAGACCTTGTCAGGAACATTCTACAAATAGCAGAACAATGGTTACTACAAATACTGCAGATGGTGTTGGCAACAAAGCAACAAGAAATATGACCTGTTGGTACACAAATGCACCCAATGGCACGGAAAAATTAAATAACTTGTATGTGACACACCTTTGGACCGTGGCCTATGCATGCAGCATTGTTTTTTTTACACCTAAATATTCGGTGATAATAGGCCCGATTCCCTATTTGAAAAGATATATTTGTTCCCCCATTTGCAAAAAAATATCCCCCAAATTTGTGCATATAAACATGAAACAAAAACATTATGTCAAATCCATAGTATCCCCAGACTTTCATCTGGGGGTTATAAGTAATGGCATAAGCTTGTTAAAAAAACATAAAAAATGTTTACGGTAATGTTTGAACCATATCTAAGTAGCTACTCTGCAAAGGACACAGTAACTATAGACGAGAAATTACACGAGAAACCAACTGTGTCTTTGACACTAATACCAGAATTTCAGATTTAAATCACAAGAATAAACTAGAACTTAAATGCGCCACCATTCAAAATATACCAATGCATTATTACCTTAGAAATCATTACTCAGAAGATTGTTAAACAAAAAACCAGTGAGGCTATATGGCCAAAGCAAAGGCGCCAACAAGAAACAAATCTCTCAAAAATTATATGAAATCTTGCTGTTGAGAGATAGGAAGACAGCTTGCACTTGATAATGATGATGGTGTATATTAGCGCACCCACCTTTTGGCGCCTTTTAAATGAACAAAGAAAGACAGAAAAATTGTGGAAATCATTTGAAGCAAACACATTTTTCAAACAGACAGCATACTATTTTCACATTGACGCTATTAAGGAACATGTAAAATTCCCCCCCCCCCCCTATTTCATACAGGTCCTTCAAATGACGTTATCACGTGTCGAAATGTTCAAAGCAACGAAAACACGTTTTGCTTCATCATTTTAGTTACCCCACCCACATTTTTCAGCATACACAAACAATTTCTATAGATAGTTTCTACTTTCACAATTTGTTAAAATACAGCAAGTGTAGCGAAACAAGTGTTGAATATCCTAGTTTTGCTAACAGCCGAAAACTAAATAAATTTTTACAAATAAAATCTATAAAAAGTACGTTTTTCTGTAGAAATTTTGGACAACCACCGGCACCGGAAGTAATCAAATGTACGTGATGGAGTTAAAACGTACGGCGGACAGTAACATTGTGATTTCATATACTATTATATTTAACTAGTTTTGCTCCCGGTAATTTATTCTATTATTATTACTATTATTATGACTATGATATCATTACATAATTTAATCAGTTTAACAATCAAGAGACCCACGTGGACCTGGAATGCTTACCTAAACTTAATTAATTTCTTCCAGACCTCCTCAATAAGCCATGTTACTGTTTTCCCTAGTTTGTCGACTAATGAAAGCATGGCATTTCGTCTCAAGCAATCGCTTATTGCGACAGTTTCAGCAATATTTATTAAATTAATAATTAAATGTTTCAAATAAGTACAAACATATATTTATAACCGGAGGTTCCGACTTGTTGACATAATTTCCCATGACGTGCACCATGTTACCATGTGTGCATGATCGATTGGTGTCAAACCGCCAATCACACAGTAGTAATGCAATTCAAAAGTCAGCTTTTGGGCGGGACTACATTCAAACAGGCATGTGTATGCGAAGGAGTGGGGCAAACAATAATATAGTTATCATGGTTATAGTTAACATATTGATTTTTTTATAAAGTAATTTCAGAGATGCCAAATTGAAAAAAGCACATTTCTGGAGATTTGTCTGAGCGCAGCGAGTCTTACCTCCGAGCGCAGCGATGTGCACTTTGTTAGTTTGTTAGGAGGTCATATGTCCCCGACCCCCGCCGTAAACCAAATAAAACGAAAGTGACTGAAACGCACTCTCCTGCATTCTGCGGCATCTAATTCTTATTCTAATGATTGACATTTCTACTTATTTTTAAGGATGAAAACATGAAAGTCACCCAAAATACTTTCGAACAAGTTAATGGCAATTTCCCACTCGTCGGAACTACATTATAAAACTCTCAAGGTTAATTTTGCACGACGCTCTATTTCAACTTCCATCTGTTTCGTGTTTCGAGATCGATGGTGTGGATTGAGCGACAATGTTCTTTATTTTTTAATCAACAAAAATAATGCGAAAGTTTTTATAGAAATCCGTAAGTTTTTATTACATTTTCAGGAGACCGGGAGATGAGTTTTGATTTCTGGAGACTCCTGGAAATTCCGGGAGACTTGGCATGTCTGTTATTTCTTCGCTTGCTCGAAATTAATTTATTAAAACATAAATATATGAACAAAATATATATATTACTTAGTGATGATATTGTGATGAAAGTGAAACAGCTAATACGGTCTTAGAGAGACAATACCTCGGTTTCTGTATTTATTTAAAGCTTGCACGGTTGTGGTACATTACACTTATTTTGCTAGTACTACTACTTGTAGAAGTCAACACGTGTATGACCTGTATATCAGAACCACTGCCTGATAAAATATTTGTGGTAAGTATATATCCTGATCATAATGCAGTTTTAAGCATTTTACGCACTTATTTTAGCAGAATACGCATTATCAACAGTGGGAGTACAAAATACTCACACACATGTGAAAACACGCATTGATTTTCAAATTGAGTAGTGGAAATACTCTAATAAAGTTGGAAATGTACTAAGTTTGAGCTACAAAATGCTTTTTCCAGCTCAACTAAGTAAACTTTCAACTGTATTACAGTAAACATAAGTGAATAAGTAATAACACACTGAAATAAGTGAATCTTTAAATTTGTTTCGATCATTTGTTCCCTATTTAATAACGAAGAAAATCAACAATCCACTTGTACAAATAAAATACGCATTTAATTTCAAATCACGGCGTACAATACTCTTTAGACACAAAGCTTATCTGGAGCTCTGTATAATGTTCAATTGATGGAATGGCGACACCTGTAGATATCGATCAGACGGTTCAACTGAATGGTAACACCATATACTACTGTCTGTTCCACGTTTTGCTGCAGACAAACTGTTGGCTATTAAACACATTAAATCTAAAAAATAATAACAAAAAGTCACCCTTATTTTATTTGATGAAATTCCATAAAATACTGATTGCATTGCGAAAAAAAAAAAAATTCCTATGGGAATTTAATATGAGGCAAAAAGGAGCTGGGGCCCGTTTCACTAAACTTCGTACGACTAAAATGTTCGTAAGTGCAAATTTCGAATCGTCTGAAAATTTCAATTAATGGATTTACATTTATTGAGCATAGGATGCATATGCAGCCTATGCTAAACAAAATGTAAATCCATCAATCGTTTACAAGAAAACATTGTTAATGTAAAATTTACAGACTATCATAATTTTGCACTTACAAACCTTTTAGTTGTACGAAGTTTAGTGAAACGGCCCCCAGGAGACTAATCAGAATGGTCGAAACATTTTGGAAATTGACTCCGAAACCTGGCTAGATAAATTGGGAATGAGGCAACTAAGAAAACAAAGGTTAGATTTTGAAATCGGTCCACAAATTCCAAAATTATTTTTAACTAGACATTATGTTTGTAAAATATGGAAATGTCCCCTTGGCATACTTAAGTGTAACAAATGGCCAATTAAGTGTGTCAGCGACCTTGTGTGTGTGACGGTAAACAAACTGGTCAAGGTCAAGTTAATGGTAGTGTGTGACAAATGTTCATGTGATTCAAGTGTCCAAGTATATTGTAGCAATCATTCGCGTAATGAAGATATTACACGTTGGAGAAATTGTTACAAACTTTTAGAATTAACAAAAATTGCTAAGTGTTTCAGCAACATTTCGAAGGTGACAAAGGTCAATATCGTGTTAATGGTGGCGCGAGTGTGTGACAAATGTTCAGGTGATTCAAGTGTCCAAGTATTGAAGCAATCCTGGAGATATTACATGTTCGAGAAACTCTTACACAAACATTTTAATGCAACACAATGGCTAAATGTTTCTGGGACATTTCGAAGGAGACAAAGGTCAAGGTCGTGTTGATGTTGGCGCGAATGTGTGACAAATGTTCAGGTGATTTAAGTGTCCAAGCATTGAAGCAATCATTCGCGTAATATTGAAGATATTACATGTTGGAGAAACTCTTAGAAACTTTTCGACGTAACAAAAAAGTGTTTCAGTGACATTTCGAAGGTGACAAAGGACAAGATCATGTTTATGGTGGCGCGAGTGTGCGACAAATTTGCAGGTGATTCAAGTGTCCAAGTACTAAAGCAATCCTTCGCATAATATTGATATTATATGTTACTCTTACAAACGTTTTTACGTAAATATACACTAACGGACGGACGGACGTACACAACATTAAGAGCAACGCAATATGCCCCACCCAACTCCAAATCATTGTTTGTTCGCAATAAAATCAATATTTTCATCAAAAAACAAGTTGTGTGGGGGGGGGGGGGGGAGGGTGTGACGTTTTTGTTATATTGTTTTATGTTGTATGTCATTGTAATGACCAAAAGTTCGTCGGCAGCAAAACGTGGAACAGACAGTAGTATGTTTGATAAGAAATAAGAAAAATTGCAGAAAAAAAGAATTTGTATTTTAGGAAAGTTGACGATACATACGTCTCATTCACACTGGTAATTGAGAATCCACGCCCCCTGTAGACCTATTTCCTGGATACACCCCTTAATAAGTGTGTGACCTTTGGTTGCTAGCAATTATCTTTATACCAATTAATGATGTTACAGTTGATATAACTTAAACAAGAGGGCCATGATGGCCCTAATTCGCTCACCTGACTCCATGAACACAAATTTGACCCCAATTTGACCATACGGGCCACGCCCATTTTTGACACCGGGGTCACCATTTTAACAACTTTGAAAGAGAATTTTACATCATTCATTCTTACCAAGTTTCATCGAAATTCTGCAGGCGGTTCATGAGAATTTTTTTTTTTTTAAGAATTTGTGCTATTTTTAGACGGCGGCCATGTTGGATTTCATGCCAACTTAATTTCAACAACTTTGGAAAGGCTTCACCTAAGGACCATACAAAGTAGAGTTTGCTGACCATTGGCCAATCGGTCCATGAGACGACGATCTTTAAAATCTCTCATAAAAAGATGACCCTTTGACCTTTCGTCTGCCATCTTGGATGACATAATCATCCGATTCCGACAAATAATGCACCAGAGCAATCGCCTCATCGATACGTTCAATTTGATATATGACATGACCATATTCGGTTAAAAATAAAATTTGACCCCAATTTGACCCCACGGGCCACGCCCATTTTTGATCCCGGGGTCACCATTTTAACACATATGAAAGAGCATGCTACATCGATCATTTCTACCAAGATTCGTCGAAATCCGGCTGGCGGTTCATGAGAAGAAGATTTTTTTAAGATTTGTGCTATTTTTAGACGGTGGCCATCTTGGATTAGCGACGACCTCCGTTTTAACAAATCTGAAAAGGCTTCACCCATGCACCATAACTGTGAAGTTTGGCCACCATGGGCCAAGCGGTTCATGTGAAGAATAATTTTGAAATGTCTAATAAAAGAACGACATTTTGACCTTTCGGCGGCCATCTTGGATGACATGACCATCCAATTTCGACAAAAAAATGTACCAGAGCGATCGCCTCATTTTTGACCCCCGGGTCACCATTTTAACAAATTTGAAAGAGCATTGTACATCAATCATTCCTACCAAGTTTCGTCAAAATCCGGCTAGGGGTTCATGAGAAGATTTTTTAATAATTTATGCTATTTTTAGACGGCGGCCATCTTGGATTAGCGATGACCTCCATTTTAACAAATCTGAAAAGGCTTCACCCATTGACCATAATTTTTAAGTTTGGCTACCATGGGCCAAGCGGTTCATGTGAAGAAGAATTTTGAAATCTCTAATAAAAGAACGACCTTTTGACCTTTCGGCGGCCATCTTGGATGACATAACCATCCGATTTCGATAACAAATGCACCAGAGTGATCCCTCGTTGATACCTTCGATTTGATATATGACATGACCATATTCGGTCAAAAATAAAATTTGACCCCAATTTGACCACACGAGTCACGCCCATTTTTGACCCAGGGGTCACCATTTTAACATCTTTGAAAGAGCATTGTACATCGATCATTCCTACCAAGTTTTGTCGAAATCCGGTTGGCGGTTCTTGAGAAGAAGATTTTTGAAGAATTTGCTATTTTCAGACGGCGTTCATCTTGGATTACGTAATAACGTCATTTCAACAATTTTGTAATCCCCCTACCTAAGGACCATGACCATGAGGTTTGGTGACTATAGGCCCAATGGATACCGAGGAGAAGACGTTTGAAAATGTTCACGGACGACGGACGGACGGACGGACACATTGCGGTAACAATAGCTCACATGAGCTCCGCTCAGGTGAGCTAAAACAAGAGGACCATTGTGGCCCTATATCGCTCACCTGGTTATTATTCACTTGCGTGAAGTTCTAATTGGTCACCCTATAATTGGGACGTTTTTAAACGTTGTTTTGATCAATTATTTTAGAGTGATCGCATAATGCATTAATAAAATATTTTCTACATTGCCTTTCTAATGAATGAATACTACAGTGTACGTATAAATCACCTTTTATACTGAAGATGGGTCGAATATTAACTGATAGGCCCCGACTGATTGCATCATGTATTTGTCTAAAAACATCCCATATATACGGTGACCAATTAGAACTTCGTGCATATATGCATATACAAGTAAATATGAGAGAGCTTTATACATTCATTATTCCTACGATTGATTGCTTGGTGTATAACGTCCTATCAAGAACTAAGGTAATTTAAGGCCGGGCCAACGGGTCGGAATATTGCATATTTTACAATCTCCAATTAGAAAAATCTGTAAAGCTTCACCGAAAGACAATAACTATGAAGTTTGGTCAGCATCGGCAAAGTGGTTAGTAAGAAAAGTAATGTTTGAAAGCTCTAATAAAAATATACCGGTTTGACCTTTTGGCGGCCATCTGTGATGAGATAATTACCCGATTTCAATAAAAAAAAACGCTCGAGAGCGACACCGTATTGATATACAACGTGACCAGTTTTGGTAAAATGTGACCCCTAATTGACCCGCCAGGCCCCGCCCATTTTTTATCTCGTCGATTATCATTTTAACAAATCTGAAACAACATTGACCATCGATCATTCCTGCCAAGTTTCGTTGAAATCTGTCAGGCGGTTTGTGAGAAGATTTGTTTTCAGAATTTGACCTGCTTTTCTATGGCGGCCATTTTGGATTATACAATGACCTCCATTTAAACAAATATGAAAAGGCTTCACGCATGGACCATAACTGTGAAGTTTGGCCAATATCGGAAAGGGAAAAAGAAGAAGGCGTTTGAAATCTCTAACAAAAGAATGACCGTCTGACCTTTCGGCGGCCATCTTGGATGACGTAATCATCCGATTTCAGCGAAACATGCTCCAGAGTAATTGTCTTGTCAATGCATATTTTTGACCCCGGGGCCACTATTTGAACAAATCTGAAAAAGTGTTTACTATCGATTATTGCTGCCAAGTTTCGTCGAAATCGGTCTGGCGGTTCATGATATTGTTTTTAAAAATTTGACCTACTATTCTACAGCGGACATCTTGGATTATGTGAAGACCTCCATTTTAACAAACATGAAGTCTTCACCAACGGACCATAACTGTGAAGGTTGACTAATATCGGCGAAGCGGTTCACAAGAAGAAGACGTTTGGAATCTCCAACAAGGGTGCCGTAAGTCACAAAATACGCCCGTCGAACATGGGCCAGAGAAGATGCAAAATAGCATTATTTCTTCCTCGTTGTGATAAAACAGGTATGCTAATTTAGGTAGAGATGTATAAAGTAGAAAGTATATAGTATTGCTTACAAAAATGTAGAAAAAATGGATATTAAAGTTAAAAAGGCGATATTTTTGTTAAAAACTATTTTTCGGCATAAAAAACACCAAGGTGCACATCTTCAATGTGTTGAAGATGTGTGTAATGTTTCAGATCGATTGACTGAAAGGTTTCAGAGGAGTAGTGTTCACAAACTCTGTACGCTATATAAAAATGCATACACAAATGTAGAAAAAATGGCTACGTTAAAAAGGTGATATTTTTGTCAAAAAAATAAAATTCGGCATACCAAGGTGCCCATCTTCAATATGTGTAGAAGACGTGTGTATAGTTTCAGATCGATTGGCTGAAAGGTTTTAGAGATGTACTGTACACAAACTCTGTACCCTATATAGAATTGCAATCAAAAATGGCCACCAAGGGGAGAAAAGTCATCGGAAATATTTCAAAATCAATAAGCTTATTCATCTTGCCGTGATAAACATGTATACCGAATTTGGTTATGATTGGTTAAGTAGAACATGAGTTACAAGTTTCGTGAACAAGGATACAGTGCAAAAAATTAAAACAAGAGCCCCGCGGAGCAAAATGTCCCGCCTGGCGCAGTTTGATAGTATATAAGGAGCTTGTAATAACCTTGGGGTTAGTGAGCACCATCGGCTTTCTGTAGAATGATGCGGGATGTTGTTACAAATGCATGTATGGAATATTAAAGCATAAACTGAGCGTTAACTTTTCCAAATACGGAAATTTCTAAGTCAGTGACCTTGACATTTGGGGTTAGCGGGCACCATGGGCTTTCTGTAGAATGATGCGGGATGTTGTTACAAATGCATGTATGAAATATTAAAGCATAAACTGAGCGTTAATTTTTCCAAACACCTAAATTTCTAAGTCAGTGACCTTGACCTTTGGGTATAGCGGGCACCATGGGCACACGTCTTCTACACATATAGAATGATGCGGAATGTTGCACGTATGAAATATTAAAGCATAAACTGAGCGTTAATTTTTCAAAACACAGAAATTTCTAAGTCAGTGACCTTGACCTTTGGGGATAGCGGGCACCATGGGCTTTCTGTAGAATGATGCGGGATGTTGTTACAAATGCATATATGGAATATTAAAGCATAAATTGAGCGCTAACTTTTCCAAACACGGAAATTTCTAAGTCAGTGACCTTGACCTTTGGGGTTAGCGGGCACCATGGGCTTTCTGTAGAATGATGCAGGGTGTTGTTACAAATGCATGTATGAAATATTAAAGCATAAACTGAGCGTTAACTTTTCCAAACACGGAAATTTCTAAGTCAGTGACCTTGACCTTTGGGGTTAGCGGGCACTATGGGCTTTCTGTAGAATGATGGGCTTTCTGTAGTATGATGCGGGATGTTGTTACAAATGCATGTATGAAATATTAAAGCATAAACTGAGCGTTAATTTCTACAGGGTTCATACAGCCATGTCAAAATGAAATTCAAGGACTTTTCAAGGAGTTTTCAAGGAGTATTTATTCATGTTCAAGGAGTGAAGTTATACCAAGTTACACTAAGTTTTGACTCAACGGTGCGGTGTTATGGTAACCATATCCCCCTCTAATTGTATTCAGCATTGTGCAATAGCTTTGAAATGGTAAAAATGGATACAAAATGGTAAAAAACATGAAACAGCCAGCCAAAAATAATATCATTTACAAAATATGCGCTTACACCATCAATTTTGGACAATTCAAGCGCAGTCTTGGACAAATCAAGGAGTTTTTCTCAAAATTTAAGGACTTTTTAAGGACAAAACCCACCAAAATCAAATTCAAGGAGTTTTCAAGGACTCAACCAAAATTCAAGGACTTTTCAAGGCTTGTGGGAACCCTGTTCTAAGTCAGTGACCTTGACCTTTGGGTTTAGCGGGCAGCATGGGCTTTCTGTAGAATGATGCGGGATGTTGTTACAAATGCATACATGTATATGGAATATTAAAGCATAAACTGAGCGTTAACTTTTCCAAATACGGAAATTTCTAATTCAGTGACCTCGACCTTTGGGGTTAGCGGGCACCATGGGCTTTCTGTAGAATGATGCGGGATGTTGTTACAAATGCATGTATGGCATATTAAAGCATAAACTAAGCGTTAAAACTGAGCGTTAAAACTGAGCGTTAACTTTTCCAAACACGGAAATTTCTAAGTCAGCGACCTTGACCTTAGGGGTTTGCTGGCATCATGGGCTTTCTGTAGAATGATGCGGGATGTTGTTACAAATGCATGTATGGAATATTAAACCATAAACTGAGCGTTAACTTTTCCAAATACGGAAATTTTTAAGTCAGTGACCTTGACCTTTGGGGTTAGCGGGCACCATGGGCTTTCTGTAGAATGATGCGGGATGTTGTTACAAATGCATGTATGGAATATTAAAGCATAAACTGAGCGTTAACTTTTCCAAACACGGAAATTTCTAATTCAGTGACAATGACCTTTGGGGTTAGCGGGCAACATGGGCTTTCTGTAGAATGATGCGAGATGTTGTTACAAATGCATGCATGGAATATCAAAGCATAAACTGAGCGTTAACTTTTTCAAACACGAAAATTTCTAAGTCAGTGACCTTTGGGGTTAGCGGGCACTATGGGCTTTCTGTAGAATAATGCGGGATGTTGTTACAAATGTATGTATGGAATATTAAAGCATAAACTGAGCATTAATTTTTCTAAACACGGAAATTTCTAAGTCAGCGACCTTGACCTTTGGGGTTAGCGGGGCACCATGGGCTTTCTGTAGAATGATGCGGGATGTTGTTACAAATGCATGTATGGAATATTAAAACATTCCATTGAGGGAAACAGAAGTTACAATGAATTAACCTGAGCGTTAAGTTTTAGAAACAGAGCTAAACGCAAAAACTTAACGTTGAATGCATGTGAAAAGTAGGTCAATGAACCATGAAAACTAGGTCAAGGTCACATGGGCTCCCTCTGTGTGAGATGGTTACACCACAGTGTTGATGTATACCAAGTATGGAGGTCGTAGGAGTTATAGTTTTCTGGAAACTGCTAAACGCAAAAACTTAACGTGAAATGTTAACGCCGCTGCCGCCGCCGACGCCGCCGCCGCCGACGCCGCCACCGCCGACGGAAAAGCTATGCCTATGTCCCGCTTCTGCTAAAGCAGGCGGGACAAAAATGGCTGCCAAGGGAAAACAAGAGTGCCGAAGGTCACAATATATGCCGTCGAGGCAAGGCCAGTCAACAAGGGGAGCTAACTCACTGAAAACCAATAGGTTTCTTCATCCTGATGTGATACACATGTATACTGAATTTGGTTACGATCACTCAAGTAGAACTGGAGTTATTGCGTGGACAAGGATACAGAGTGCGAAAATTAAAATGGCCGCCAAGGGGAGATAAGTCCTCAGAGGGCGTATAATAAAAGGATGACCTTATTACCTTTCGTTGGCCATCTTGGATGACGTAATCATCCGATTTCGAAACAACATGCTCCAGAGTGATTTTATTTTCTTGTTCATACCTTCGATTTGATATACCACACGACCATATTCGGTCAAGTGTAAAATTTGACCCCTACTTTACCCCTCAAGCCCAGCCCATTGTTGATCATGAAGCCACCATTTTAACAAATCTCAAACAGTGTTGACTATCGATCATTCTTGCTAAGTTTTATTGAGCCTTTGGCTCAGGTGAGTTAATCAGAATACATTTTTTTTTTTTTTTTGAGAACAGAATACATACATCGATATGAAGTATTCCAAGTTTCCACTCGACACCATGGACTGTTTTCAATTTATATCGAGTTGCATTTTCTTTGTACATTTCTTTCGCCAACAAATTTATTTAATCATGTCATGGTCAATAAGTAAACATAGGTCTGCTATAAAATGTATTATCTGAATGGTCGAACACTTACACACATGAATGATTAAAAAACAAAAACAATAGCTATGTTTAGTGTTCTGTTTATTACTAGCACTACATGTATAGTATTTGTGATCCAAAATCATCAACAAGTTAAAATTGCTGATTGAAGTACTAGTATTAACCCTTACAATGTTGAATTAAATTTTGTCGTCTGCTGTTTATCTTATATTTTCCATTTTTCTCATCAAAAACATGTGTTGACAGCACTTTAGAATCATTTTTAATGGAAATGATTATAAAGTGCTGTCAAGCCATGTTTTCATTGAGAAAGAAGACAAAATATAAAACATTAGCAGATGGCTATTTTTGTTTCCCGCATTCTAAGGGTTAAGACATGTAGGTTGTGGGCAGTTTGTTTGTTTGTTGGGGTTTAATGGCCTATCAACAGCTAAGGTCATTTAAGGCCGGTCAATGGGTTTAGTACTAAATCCCATATATTACCTGTACAAGTACAAGTACATGTACATGGGCAGAAGTTAATGTATAACAAAATGCTAAGGTGGGAAATGAATATTGTGGTACACTGTTTTCCCCCATACTTGTCATAGTTAACAAAAACATATTTTGGCAGCATATTAGAACTAGAGCAAGTGCTCACAGATACCCCCGGCTGCCACACTGTCCAACCAGTATATATAACTAACACATTTGGCCTTGACCTTGGGCATGTTTGTTTGTTTGTTTATTGGTGTTTAAAGGCCTATCAACAGCTAAGGTCATGTAAGGCCGGGCAAACGGGCAAACTAGCGATGTAACAGGTAGCTGAGAATGAGGACAATTCCAGCATGGATAACACATGGGGACATAGCAGTGATTTACAAACTCACAAAATCTATCGACTATCAAAAATAGAAGCATCTATGTACATAGTACATACATGTACATACAAATACATGTACATAGAAAGATAATCTCAGCTATACGGATGGCTTTTACTATTTCATCTGTCTTTAATATTATCTGTATCCTTATAGCGGAGACCCGGCCATTATAAAATATGGTCAAAATAACAACCATTCTGTCCTGACGTTTTGTGAATAAAACAGGAATAAAAAGGATAAGTATTTGAATATTCGTTCGTCGGCCGAATATTCGAATATTAGTTTGCTATTCGAATGGCAAAACATATTTACAGTTTTGTCTTGTTTTCTTATTTCGGACTGTAACACATTATACAACACTTGATGTTTGGAAAGTGTGAAAGTTTGCATTGTCCTTATCAGTTATCAAAAAATAACGCAGCATTGTGTCGATAGCCGACATCCTATTTATTTCTCAATGTCACGTCGTTTGATGCATGACGTCATTTGGGATTCCCAGTACACAAGAAACAGCGGACATTTTGCCACTGTGTAATTGCACATACTATTGACACACTGGAGTTTAATCAAGACAGAATTTGTCACGGATATTATGATTGTACAATGCACATACATGTACAGTCGAGCCCCAGTATCTCGAATATCAGTATCTCGATTGTATCCCCTATCGAGATACTGGTGCTCGACTGTACATGTAATTATCATGTTGTTTGTTGGATTATTACATTATAAACCAGATGGCCGCGGCCCGCATGTCGAGCCCTCCGAGGCATTTGACCTTGACCTTGGGCATAGGGGCCGCATGAGTGGGCCGCAGCATGAATATATGGATGATGACTAATAAGCATATGAAGTTTCAAGTCAATGTGACTTAATTAGTACTGCAGAGATATAAGGTATTTAAAAACTTTAACGCAGATTTCGGACGGACGGACGGACGGACGGACACCCGGACGTCATTGTGATCACTAGGTCTGCTTTCCGCAAGCGGGCTCGACAAAAAACAAAGTCATTGTAAACATGGAGCCCCATGACATTAACCATTAGACTGCTACTCACAACAACAATTGTCGTCTGCTGTTGCTCTTATATCTTGCCTTATTTCTCAATACAAACATGATTTGACAGCACTTCAGAATCATTTCCAATAGAAATGATTCTGAAGTGCTGTCAAAGCATGTTTTTGATGACAAAAATGGAAAATAGAAAATAAACAGCAGACGACAAAAAAAAATAAGATAGCGGTCTAAGGGTTAATGTTCCACATCCTTCAAATAATAATCATTTAATACTATCATTATTATATGATTATTATTTGAAGCCAGAGGAAAATCAATTAGTAATCTGAATCTTGTGAGCTGTGTTATCATGGTCCATTCCAGTCTAGTGAAGAAATTTAGAGGTTGTGTGGTTACGAATATTCAAATATATATTTGAATAGCCAATTGAATATTCGAATACCGTTGCTATCCCTAATATTTACATGTTTATTATCAGTCTGTGCCAGTTTTGTAACAGAACTGAGACGTATTAAACCGCTTGCTCGTCAGGACAGAATGGCTGTTATTGTGACCTTATTTTATAATGGCCGGGTCTCAGCTATAAGGATACAGATAATATCAAAGTTTTTAACAGCCTATCAACAGCTAAGGCCGGGTCAATGGATTTAGTACTAAATCCCATCCAGAACTGAATATTTACAATAAAAAAATAATATATTCAGCCCTGAAATCAGAATAATCCTCATCTGATGCCAGGTCCTCGTCACACTAGAATCACTCGGCCCCCTCTCAAAATCAGTAGGATCAGTAATAATCTTACTACTTTTATAATGGGCAATAACTCAATTCAAATCCCAGGTAACAAAAGAGCCAAAGATAAAAATGTACCCGAGGGCTAAACCAGGCAAATTGTGATTCCTATATGGAGGAGCCCCTACCGTTAATCTACACCGCCACGTTCGCCAGACCAACCACCCACTTATAATATAACAAGAAACGAGGCAAAGCCACGAAGGCCAGGTTTTTTCCAAGCATAGACACTTGGATAACATAATTATACCCACTTTTTGTAGACTAGATGGCCGTGGCCTGCATGTCGCGCCTTGGGGCGAGGCATGGACACTAAAAAAAGACAAAAAAACGTTAACCGGACACACGGACGTACAGACGTACGGACGTACGTACGGACGGATGGAGGATGGACGGACGGACGGACGGACGGACGGACGGACGTTCTTACTTTCAGGTAACTATGTGGCTTATCGCATGTTAAATATTAGCCACATAAAACCACTTTTAGCCACATAAAACGATATCTTAGGTGGCTAATTGTAACCAACCCTATCCTTTAACAAGTCCATAACCCTGTAGGGCTAGCCACATAAGTACCTGAATGTCTGCCCGGACGGACGGACAGACGGACGTATGCCAAAATGCCGACTATATCGCGCTTTCCACAAGTGCGCGACAATGATGATAAACACCCATGTGAAGTATCAAGGTAATGGGTGAAGCAGTTGCAGAGATATAGTACACAAAAAACTTTAAGAAAAAAATTCAAAGTAATTTGACCTTGACATTGGGCACAGGGGCCGCACGGTTGGGGGGTAGAATGAAAATATGGATGATGATAAACACCCATGTGAAGTTTCAAGGTAATGGGCGAAGCAGTTGCAGAGATATAGTATAACGAAAAACTTTAACCAAAAAACTTTAACCAGACGTACGTTAAAAAGTTAACGTTGAAAATGGCTAAGTCAACTGCGCTGAAAAAATGGGTCAAGTTCAAAAAAAGGTAACATGTTGGATAGTGATATGTGGTGGGCACCTCTTGGTTATGAAGCTGTGAAAGTTTGTTGGTCCTATGTGGTACAGTACCAAAGAAATGGACTTAAACACGAAAACTTAACATTGTAAACGCTAAAACTTAACATTGAAAATGGCTACGTCGACTGCGCGGAAAAAATGGGTCAAGTTCAAAAAAAGGTAACATGTTGGATAGTGATATGTGGTGGGCACCCCTTGGTTATGAAGCTGTGAAAGTTTGTTGGTCCTATGTGGTACAGTAACAAAGAAATGGACGAAAACACGAAAACTTAACATTGATTGTAGACGCCGCCCGCCCGCCGCCACCCGCCCGCCGCCCGCCGTCCCGCCCGGCTTTCGCCAATCCAATAGCCTGGATCTTTTAAAAAAAAAAAAAAAAACCTGGCTAAAAAACATATGAAATAGTAAAAGGTAATCTGTATAGCTGAGATTATCTAATTACAATAACAGGGGGAATGGGGGTTACAACATTTTCAGCCAGTCTACATCATGGTGCACTAGCGCACTCATGTCACATGATAATGATCTGTCCTGTTTGTTAGGAGCATGATGGACGGTTCACTGACTAAATGACGATTAAACTGAACGTTGGCACAGGCTGATATGGGGCTACATTGGTCTCCAGTGCCAAAGGCCCATTTCCCCCGTCACAGCCACATACAGAGCATACGAAATATAGAAGCACCTGAATAATATAAGCAGGATAAAAATATGAATGTGTCCTAAAATTTATTGAGCTGGGCCCGAAAACATATTAAATCATACTTTGCATAACCCAATATCGATCAATCCCTGTCTGATATGTTTTGCCCTGACCATCCCTCAAATATCACCATCATATAGGATAAAACTGTTACGGTTGAGTCTCCATATATCACATGCACTCACACTCAGCCCTTTTTCAGGGTCTGACATACCGGCATCGTGCGACAGGAGAATTAACTAGCTAGGTTAAATTAACCGCCTCATCGCCTTCATTTAATGCACACATTTTGACTGTATCGCAGATATTAATAAACTCAGAAACAAACGGGCCAACGGTCATTGGCCTGACATTTTTTGGGCTCAAATGACCGGGTTTGGAAGGTCCTAGAGCCAATTCCTACCCTTAACAAGAGTTGTCAGAAGACAACGAAGCTCGCCTGTTGGCAGCCTTCACTCAAACTTGGCACAGTTGTATAAAAAACATGAATATTATATAACTTGACCTTGGGTTAAGGGGTGTGCAGTGGACCTTGACATTTGGGTCAGGGATTTGCTATAGCATGATATAGCATATTAAGATGAATGCATGTATGAAATATCAATGCGCTCCCTGAAAACAGAAGTTATACAAAATGTAACCCAACGTTAAGTTTATGAACGCACTAAGTTGGTGGTTTTCTACAGCATGATAGCTATTCACATGAGGAATGCATGTATGAATGTGCTAAGTTTGTGACCTTGACCTTGGGTAAAGGGGTGGGGAGGGTCATGGATTTGCTGTAGCACAATAGAGGATCATCAGATGAATGCATGTATGAAATATCAAGGTGTTCCCTGCAAAGAAACAGAAGTTATAAAAAGACATTTACTCCAACGTTAAGTTTATGATGTTGATCTTGGGGAAAGGGGTGGGGGATGGGACATGGTTTTGCTGTAGCACAATTGAGGATGTATGCAATATCAAAGCGTTCCATGAAAAGAAACAGATGTTATAAGACATTTACCCCAACGTTAAGTTTATGAATGTGATAAGTTTGTGACCTTGACCTTGGGGTAAGGGGAGGGTGGTGGGTCATGGATTTGCTATAGCATGATAGAGTATCATCAGATGAATGCATGTATGAAATATCAAGGCGTTCTATGAAAGGAAACAGATGTTATAAGACATTTACCCCAACGTTAAGTTTATGAATGTGCTAAGTTTGTGACCTTGACCTTGGGGTAAGGGGAGGGCGGTGGGTCATGGATTTGCTATAGCACGATAGAGTATCATCAGACGAATGCATGTATGAAATATCAAGGTGTTCCATGAAAGGAAACAGAGGTTATAAGACATCTACCCCAACGTTAAGTTTATGAATGTGCTAAGTTTGTGACCTTGACCTTGGGGTAAGGGGTGGGCGGTGGGTCATGGATTTGCTATAGCACGATAGAGTATCATCAGATGAATATCAAGGCGTTCCATGAAAGGAAACGGATGTTATAAGACATTTACCCCAACATTAAATTTATGAATGTGCTAAGTTTGTGACCTTGGATTTGCTACAGCATGATAGAGGGTCATCTGAGGAATGCATGTATGAAATAACAAGGTGTTCCATGAAAGGAAACAGAAGTTATATGACATTTACCCCAACGTTAAGTTTGTGGACAACGCCGTGGGTAAGCCATAAGCTCTTGAGCTAAAAATAATGAATGTCTCAATGGGAACCTGACTGTAGTTGACTGTAGTACATAAGTATAAGCGCAGAAGAGGCATTTCTGGCTGTTAGTCAACCAGGTAAGATGATTGTTGTGTACTGTCTGTTTCACGAAACCTGCCCAAATTTTACGGCTATATAAAGAATTTCCACATGTTAAATCCCAATAGACATCTTTACTCTGTGAAGAGGTCTGGGGATTTAACATGGGGAAATTGTTCTAATTTCAGAAATAGTGGACAGATTTTTTTCAAAATGTAACTTTTGTTTTCTTAGTTAGATCATTTCCAAGCTATATAGCTAGATTTCAGAATCAATTTTATACAAATATTTTCGTTTTTCGACTCCTTCCAGGTTCCCCCCTTCTTTTTTCCCCATATTCAATTCCCATAGAGAACTAATTTTTCGTAATAAAATCAATATTTGACCAAATTTCACGAAATAAAAAGGCTCATTCTTAAATTTTGATAAAATTTAATATTATCGAATCGCATTGCTAATATGGCCGTAAAATTTGGGCAGGTTTCGAGAAACAGACAGTAATTGTTTGTTTAGCAGTAGGACCCAATCACGATAATTATTTCAAGATAATCAGCTCACATTTGACACATGGTATTTTATGAAAACAAGGCGAATAAAGCATACAAAATGGCAAAATTTTGTGTGAATTAATATCCGGAGTGAACGTGACTGTCTCGCGATTCGGAGAGTCTGAGAAAAGGATTTGATGCAGTTTTATTTCCATTCAACAGTTATATGGCTGTGACTGGAGAAATGGTGCATATGGAATTTGCGACCAATGTAGTTCCTGATCAAAGAGAACACTCATGTAGCTTGATAAAAATATATATTTCTCGTTTGAAGTACGACGGGTGTTTCAATGACAGAACATCAAACAGTGCAGATCCTGATCAGACTGTGCGGATGCACAGGCTGATCTGGATCTACACTGGTAGCAAAACCCATAAGCCCCATTTTCCCGGTCACATCCACATATAGCAATACACCTGTATGGGGGTGAATTGCAACTTCAGCAAAGAAATTATTACATCCATTTAGAACGGAAATCACAATAGGTCACTTGGTCCCAGGTGCGAGTTGCACGAATGGATTCGCTGTAATGGTGTGAATCTCAGTAGGGATGAAGTCAGTTTGTTTGTTTGTTTGTTGGGGTTTAACGGACTATCATCAGCTAAGGCCATTTAAGGCCAGGTCAATGGGTTTAGTACTAAATCCCATATATTACCTGTACAAGTACATGTTCGAGTACATGTATAAATTTAACCCAATTTAACTCCCATGATGAATTCAGCATGCATGGACACAAGCATACCCTCCCTACTCCAATCACACATAAATTTACAGGTGAAAAACTCTCACTTGTGCCAAAGCAAAATGCCCATTGAAAACAAAGCTCATTACTCCACCCATATATTGTATTGAATGTTACGTTTCTATATAGAAACGTAACATACAGTATGAGAACAGGTGGGTAGGATAATATGATTTTTTTATATATAGAAACGTAACAGAAATTATGACAATAAGTGGGTGGGGTAACAGGATTTTTTTCTATATATAAACGTTGCATACAGTATGAGAATAGGTGGGTGGGGTAAAATGAATTTTTTTTCAATCAGCATTTTTTCCGAATCTTTCACCCGTGTGTAAATTATGGCTATTAAAGGCGATTTGCTATCTATGTGTATCACATCCAGCTTATCACAACAATCATACATATTAACACTTAAAATGGGACCCGAATAGTATCATCTGCCCAGATTTTCATGTTTTCCTTCTTTCTTAATAAAAACATGCTTGGGGGAGCACATTAGAATCATCTTCTATGGGTACGAGTCCCATGAATTGAACAAATAAACACATGCTTTTGGCAGGAAAAACATAAAAAAAATAGACAGCAAATAACACTATTTAATTCAGCATTGTAAGGGTCAACAGTATTGACATATGTGGCTGCGACTAGAGAAATGGGGCTTCATTGGATGTTAGACCAGTGTAGCTCCTGATCAATTAGCACATTCCTGTAGCCTCATAATGATCTATATAGAATGTTAGAAGCATGGTGGGTGTTTCATGAATGGAATGTTGAACAGTGCAGGTCCTGATCAGACTGCGCGGACGCACAGGGCTGATCTGGGGCTACACTGGTCGCATAACCCATAAGCCCCATTTCTCCAGTCACAGTCACAATTATACATTGTATAATACATGCATGGGATCAATAGTTTATTTGTACAGACTTGGCCCCGACACAAGAATATGTATACACAGTGTGACATTACATGCCAACCAAACGTCATTACACCGACATCATTCGGTAACATCACGTGACGTCATCCGACCAATGGAACATCAGTTTTCACTTCGTTGTAACGTGGAAGTTTGTATCAGGGCAATGCCTGCTACAATAATATGTTATCAGTCAGTACGTATTCCGTCAATACAGAGCAGGTTACCTGATAAACGTATGTACTCGCCGATCACTCTTGTATAAGTGGCTGTCACTGAGAGAAATGGTATCTAGTGTAATGAAGGGTACTAATATTTGACACCCTGCGAGACTTTGTTCTCTCAATGTGAAAGTGCACATAGTGTAATTCCAGACGAGCCAGCACATCCCGACAGTCTGATCAGGGTCTGCACTGTCCACGATTCTGTTAGAGAAACACCCGTCATGGTCATAATATCAGCCTGCACGAGTGCGGTAGTAAAAAAAGCTAGATTGGTCATAAATACAATGAGCTCCATTCTTCCAATCACAGCCACAAATTAAGTACAGTCAAGCACCAGTATCTCGAAGTCGAAGGGAGATCGTCCATATACCGGTAGTCGAAATAGGACTAAGTTCGAGATGATGAAGAGATATGGTCGAATATTTTCGCGAAAAATATGAAATCATGTGTTACCCATTACACCACGAGTAAACAATCACCAATTAACTAATGACCAACGGTAGTAAGCTAATCAACATCACAAGGTGGCGTAACGACTCCCAGTGACTTGCGTAAATGACCAGCGTGATATGCTTTAATAGTGAATCGTGACAAACACATACATATATCCAGGTGGACCAATTAACATGATTAAGCAAACAACCTGAGGTAGGTGTGAATTTATATTGTTTTATTTGATATGTTTGGAAAATCAGTGTCAACCAAATCGATCTTGGCAGCCAGGCACTTAGGCGATTTATCCAAGCGTTTATGTGATCGAGATAGTGAAGAGATTTTTAACATATTTTTATACGGAGGGCACAGAATGAACAGTCGAGATAGAGAACATATACGAGATAGGGCATGGTCGAGATAGCCAAGGAAATTTATATTAAACAAATAAGGATATAATTCGGGACTTTCGTGAATCATCGAGATAGGGGATATCATCGAGATACTGATGTTCGAGGTACTGGTGCTCGACTGTAGTCCGACTGGTCAGCCATGTCGTCTGTCCATGCTTAGATATGTTTATAATTACAATCAATCTATCACAGGGTTCAATGAACAATTCGTGAATTATACAAGTTCTATGCTCTGTAAAAGTTATCGGCCTCTATAGCAGCGGTTTTCTTCCTGTCTGCCTTTTGTTCGTGTGGTAGTAGGCCGAGTAGAGAGCCGAAGCTTCCCATGTCTTCACTCAGTAGTTGCGGGCTCATCACTCCCCCGCCAATCACCGTCCCGTCACCCTGCAACATAGGCATTGCTTTGTTGTTTTACCATTTCATGGTCGAAATACACAATTGTTGTGAGTGAAAATTTTAAATCTCTTTTTCTGCACAGAAGTATATGTTGTGACCACTCATTTGAACCGTCTCACCGAGACGGTTCAAATGAGTGTAACAACAAATACTTTAATTGAGAAATAAAGAAAATAGAAAAAAACCCACAGGCATTGGACTGTTGTTCAACTATTTCACGCTGAAGATAGACAAATGTCAACTTGTGATTGAATATTTTAAATATTTTTTCATCACAGAAGTATCTGTTGTGACCACTCATTTGAATCGTCTCATCCTTAATGAGTGTTTCCCCAGAATAAATTGTGTGCAAATATTTATTACGGTATTCAGCTAAATACAGGGTTATATACACCAACATGTGTCCTATCTTGGAGTTCTGTATAACCGACAGTGAGTTTGTTGGGGTTTAACGGCCTATCAACAGCCAAACTCATTTAAGGCCAGGCTATCTGAGGGCCAAACCAGGTCTCCGTTCGGGATACCGGTAAGGATGATTTGTTTATTTGTTGGGGTTTAACGGCCTATCAACAGCTAAGGTCATTTAAGGCCGGATCAATGGGTTTAGTACTAAATCCCATATATTACCTGTACAAGTACATGTACTAGTTCAAGTACATGTACAAAAGGAAAATCCCAAAATCAGAACTGAATATTTACAACAAAACTATATATTCAGCCCTGAAATCAGAATAATCCTGATCTGATGCCAGGTCCTCGCCACACCAGAATCACTTGGCCCCACCCAAAAGCAGTAGGATCAGTAATATTCTTACTACTTTTATAATGGGCAATAACCCAATTCAATTCCCAGGTAACAAAAGAGCCAAAGATAAAAACGTACCTGAGGGCCAAACCAGGCAAATCATGATTCCTATAAGGAGGAACCCGTACCGTTAATTTATGCCGTCACATTCGCCCGACCACCACCCACCGGTAAGGATGATTTTGTTTGTTTGTTTATTAGTGTTTAACGGCCTATCAACAGCTAAGGTCATGTAAGGCCGGGCAAACGGGTTCGATCCCATTTTAACCTGCTGCATTGGGTCGAAAATCCCAAAATAAGAACGGAATATTTACATCGAGAACAAATATATTCAGCCCTGAAATTAGAATAACCTGACCTGGTGCCAGGTCCATACCACACCAAAGTCACTTGGCCCCTTCCCCTAAAATAGGATTACGAATATCGTAATACTCACATAAGGGGTATAACCAGATTCAACTGTCACATACAAAATGCCAAAGACGTATGTGAGGGCCAAACCAGGTCTCCAGTCGGGATTCCGGTAAGCATGAACCCCGATCGTTAAATTACCCATCGCGTGCTCCCACCTGCCACCCACCGGTAAGGATGAATCCCGATCGTTTAATTACCCATCACATGCTCCCACCTGCCACCCTCACCGACAGTGAGATCCCCTACCCATGACATACCAGTTTGATCTCCTTCCTGACCAGAGTGAGCACCTTGGGCTCGAACTTGGCATCTGTCTCCATACAGGTAAACACAGTGCCGCTCTCCTTCAGCTGCTTACTGTGCACAGGGTAGTCAAACTTCTCCTACAACACCAGTATGTATTGTGTTGACAATACACAGGGTAGTACAACTTCTCCTACAACACCAGTATGTATTGTGTTGACAATACACAGGGTAGTACAACTTCTCCTACAACACCAGTATGTATTGTGTTGACAATACACAGGGTAGTACAACTTCTCCTACAACACCAGTATGTATTGTGTTGACAATACACAGGGTAGTCAACCTTCTCCTACAACACCAGTATGTATTGTGTTGACAATACACAGGGTAGTACAACTTCTCCTACAACACCAGTATGTATTGTGTCGACAATACACAGGGTAGTACAACTTCTCATACAACACCAGTATGTATTGTGTCGACAATACACAGGGTAGTACAACTTCTCCTACAACACCAGGATGTATTGTGTTGACAATACACAGGGTAGTACAACTTCTCCTACAACACCAGTATGTATTGTGTTGACAATACACAGGGTAGTACAACTTCTCCTACAACACCAGTATGTATTGTGTTGACAATACACAGGGTAGTACAACTTCTCCTACAACACCAGTATGTATTGTGTCGACAATACACAGGGTAGTACAACTTCTCCTACAACACCAGTATGTATTGTGTTGACAATACACAGGGTAGTACAACTTCTCCTACAACACCAGGATGTATTGTGTTGACAATACACAGGGTAGTCAATCTTCTCCTACAACACCAGTATGTATTGTGTTGACAATACACAGGGTAGTACAACTTCTCCTACAACACCAGTATGTGTTGTGTTGACAATACACAGGGTAGTCAATCTTCTCCTACAACACCAGTATGTATTGTGTTGACAATACACAGGTAGTCAATCTTCTCCTACAACACCAGTATGTATTGTGTTACACAGCGTAGTACAACTTCTCCTACAACATCAGTATGTATTGTGTTGACAATACACAGGGTAGTCAAACTTCTACAACACCAGTATGTATTGTGTTGACAATACACAGGGTAGTACAACTTCTCCTACAACACCAGTATGTATTGTGTTGACAATACACAGGGTAGTACAACTTCTCCTACAACACCAGTATGTATTGTGTTGACAATACACAGGGTAGTACAAAACTTCTCCTACAACACCAGTATGTATTGTGTTGACAATACACAGGGTGGGTATACAACTTCTCCACAACACCAGTATGTATTGTGTTGACAATACACAGGGTAGTACAACTTCTCCTACAACACCAGTATGTATTGTGTTGACAATACACAGGGTAGTCAACCTTCTCCTACAACACCAGTATGTATTGTGTTGACAATACACAGGGTAGTACAACTTCTCCTACAACACCAGTATGTATTGTGTCGACAATAAATAGGGTAGTTAACCTTCTCGTACAACACCAATATGTATTGTGTTGACAATACACAGGGTAGTACAACTTCTCCTACAGCACCAGTATGTATTGTGTTGACAATACACAGGGTAGTCAACCTTCTCCTACAACACCAGTATGTATTGTGTCGACAATACACAGGGTAGTACAACTTCTCCTACAACACCAGTATGTAGTGTGTTGACAATACACAGGGTAGTCAATCTTCTCCCTACAACACCAGTATGTATTGTGTTGACAATACACAGGGTAGTCAACCTTCTGCTACAACACCAGTATGTATTGTGTCGACAATACACAGGGTAGTACAACTTCTCCTACAACACCAGTATGTATTGTGTTGACAATACACAGGGTAGTCAATCTTCTCCCTACAACACCAGTATGTATTGTGTTGAGTGATAGTGTAAATGATGTTCTATATTCGCAATTTGTCACATGAAAACCTTGTTATGACGTGTTGTAACCCATTTCATAAATGTGATTGGCTGGCCGCATCACCCTAATTACATATTCGTATTATGCGCTAACGATATGTCAAACGAAGAAAACAGAGACGTCCCAAATGACGTCCTTAATGGCGCGACAAAGCAACAATGTTTTGGCATTGACGTCATACTATTTTAAACGTTGTTAGTGACTCAGTAAAATCACTACAAATGTTAAAATGCGTTCCCGTTTGGTAATATGAAGTGTTTACAAAGAACGGGAACCTATACATGTACTATGGCACATTTGTAATATATTTGTTGCTAGTATTAAAACTATTTTCAACTGGATGCGAAAATAGTCAATGGCGCCTTCTCACTGAAACGTACTGGATATCTCACAAGTGTTGTGCTCTTTGGGGGCTTGAAGTCATGTCATAAAGAGAATCTCAACCTCTTTTCCATTTGATATGAGATTTATGAAACTTGCCAGCAATTTTATGCATCTCGCCTCCATAAATTGTGCGCGACACATTTCATAAATCTCATATCAAATGGAAACTCGTTTGAGATCAAACGTTGAGCTGTTCACCCTCCACAGTACATGCACATACCCCGGCCTGTGAGAGAATGGTGACAGCCGCAGGCCCTGATCAGACTTGGGGCTACGCTGGTCGCATCCCTAATGCCTTATTTTTCCAGCCAAAGCCAACCAAACTGAGCTTGCCCTCCACAGTACAAGTACATACCCCCGCCTGTGCGAGAACACGGGTTATAGTGGGCGTCATCTGGAGGGCAAATTTCGCCCGGGATACGGCCACATACAGCAAGTTCCTTTCGTCACAATCGGTCTCCCCTGTAACACAGGTTACAGCAGCGCTCCAGATAATGGGCGTATTGGCGTATTTTACACACTTATTTGAGCAGAATACGCATTGATTATCAAAAATGGGAGTGCAAAATACTCACAGCAATGCGAAAATATGTATTGATTTTCAAATTGAGTAGTGAAAATACTGTAAAGTTGAAATTTACTTAGTTGAGCTGCAAAAAGCAAACAGTGTTTGCTTTTTGCAGCTCAAATAAGTGAATTTTTTAATTTGTTTTAGTTTTTATCATTTGTTCCCTATTTAATAAGAAAATTGATAAGACCTAAAAGTAAAATACGCATTGAATTTGAAATATGGAGCATAATACTCTTTAGATACTCTGGTTACAGTATATCATGCCTCACCAATAGGTCCTGATCAGCCACACCACTGACAGTCACAGATTGATATTCAAATTGTTCCATGCTATGGATTTTTGTTTGTTTGTTGGGTTTTAACGTCCTATCAACAGCTAAGGTCATTTAAGGCCAGGTCAATGGGTTTAGTACTAAATCCCATATATTACCTGTACAAGTACATAGGCTACCATACCTGCATAGATTCTCCTATATTTAGCGCACAATATTGGAGCCTAAATTTATCAAAATTCGGAAATATAAACCAGACTGACGACCATCGGTCTGCTTCTTTACTGGGCTATATATCCCGGGTATGGAAGGTGTTCGAGCCAATTCCCACCCTTAAATATAAGCCGTGAAGTCATGTGATAAACAGAATCTCAACCTCTTTTCCATTTGATAGGAGATTTATGAAACTCGTCAGCAATTTTATGCACCTCGCCTCCATAAATTGTGCGCGACTCGTTTCATAAATCTCGTATCAAATGGTAACTCGTTTGAGATCCTCTATTTCCTGATTCTGATCCGAATCGAAAAAAAACAAACGGGGAAAATCCCAAAATCAGAACTGAATATTTACAATAAAAAAATTAATACATGTATATTCAGCCCTGAAATAAGAATAATCCTGATCAGTAGCCGATTTCATCAAAATTCCAGCAAAGTATACTTTGAGGGAGAAATTTTCAATTTAAATATACATTTTATTAATTTTTATTATACTGAATTTATTACATTACCACAGCCAAAATGGTTGTGATAATGTAATACATTCAGTATAATAATTATGCATACTTTTAATCATCAAATATATGCAGTAGTTAGTTCTATATGAAATAATGGATTTCAGGAAAACTAAATGATTGCTCCCTCAAAGTATACTTTGCTAGAAAAGTATACAGTCGAACCTGTGAACAACGACCGGCAAAGGGAAGTGGCCAAAGTGGTCGTTGTTGACAGGTGGTCGTTGTTCCAAGGGTCGAACATTTTCCCGGTTTCACAACAAAGTCGGCCATGTATTTAGCATTCTGTTGTAATATATATGCATGCGTAGAAAACGTCTTGGCTGTATACACTTCCACCTGACGATTCGCTATTGCACGATCATGGAGTGTATCTGCTTTTCATCAATTAAAAATTGCATGAAATTGGCAAAAATAGTCAATTTATTTTGTTTTGTCATCTTGTTGTTAGTGTTCTGAACCCAGCCTCGCTTTGGAAATTATATACAAAGGGGAGTAATTATCTTCACGATAAGTATATCCCGCGGCTTGCTTTGGTGCACCATTTAATAGCTTGTCATAATTACATGTAAGTGGTTTAATTAGCATGATCATTAGTATTTTGTTTTCTTATTCTCAATTTCACAACATCAGTTGAAATTAAAAACGGTCATATAGTCTTTATTAAAACGATAGCCTATGTGGCACGGCTTGTGAAAACCGCAAGTTTTTTGTAACAAAAATATTTCATTGAATGTGTCAAGTCGAGTAACCCACACGAGATAGGTGTCCAAATCAGGAGAGAACACCAGGCTTATTTGCTTTCTGTCCAATGTATACTATCCTGGTCAAGCCCGAATATTTAAGCAGCCTATGACGAATTGGCAATGTCCGCTGACGTAATTATTGATGTTTTTAATTAGAGATTCGCGAGCATTGTAAACCATGGGCAGACTACGCGAATCCACCGCTAATGCAATAAGCCGGGATTTGTCGGAGATCGAGACCCAATTCATATAAACACATTTGTCGTGTCACTTTAGACTGGTTCCCGGTCGCTAGGAATAACGCTAGGCTGCACATCCGACAGGGTACCAGTCTAGTGTGGACTACGTGACTGACGTCAGCAACCGCATGTATTGATCTTTGATATGGCCTTGTGCCCCGCGGTGTGAAATTTACACTTGACAATCGCGGTGTGTTTGAAGTCTTAGTCTTGTCACTGTAGACGAATCAGCATCGTGTAAACACAGTTTGCCAGCTAATGATGGATTTTTATGACTTGCACGGAATTGCATTATGCCTATTGGAATACACGACACGGAATACATATCGGGAATTACCGTTAATGGAGTTATGCAATATTTTTCATGGAAAATGTTTAATGTCGCCAAAATGACACCGACCATATCGGGCAAGGTAAATGTTTTTAAAAGAAAGAATGCGAATGTAATTGACGACTAATTGGTTACGACCAGTTGCAATTCAGATGATAGCGACCAGAATATGATGAAAGGAAAATAGCGATTGTGGTGCTATTTTTTTTTGCCGACAAAAACATGACATGGTCGCTGTTCACATACAAAAATGCCGTGTGGGAATGAAAATAGCTGGTCATTGGTCGCAGTTCAGGGGTGGTCGTTATTCCAAGGTCTTATAAAGAACAAAATTGGACTGTTTTTTTTTTAACTGGCCATTGTGGACAGGTGGTCGCTATTCCCAGGTGGTCGTTAACACAGGTTCAACTGTACTTTGCAATTTTAGTGAAATTGGCCACTGGTGCCAGTCCTAGGTATGGAACCGATTATTGTTGACAATATGTCAAACAGTTTGTTTGTTTGTTTGTTGGGGTTTAACGGCCTATCAACAGCTAAGGTCATTTAAGGCCGGGTCAATGGGTTTAGTACTAAATCCCATATATTACCTGTACAAGTGGGTTTAGTACTAAATCCCATATATTAACTGTACAAGTGGGTTTAGTACTAAATCCCATATATTACCTGTACAAGTGGGTTTAGTACTAAATCCCATATATTACCTGTACAAGTGGGTTTAGTACTAAATCCCATATATTACCTGTACAAGTACATGGACATGTTCAAGTACATGTAATAAAGGGGGGAATATCCCAAAATCAGAAAAGAATATTTACAATAAAAAAACTATATATTCAGCCCTGAAATCAGAATAATCCTGATCTGATGCTAGGTCCTCGCCACACCAGAATCACTTGGCCCCTCCCAAAAGCAGTAGGACCAGTAATAATCTTACTACTTTTATAATGGGCAATAACCCAATTCAACTCCCAGGTCACAAAAGATCCAAAGATAAAAACGTACCTGAGGGCCAAACCAGCCAAATCGTGATTCCTATAAGGAGGAACCCCTACCGTTAATTTACGCCATCTTGTTCACCCGACCACCACCCACGTATGTCAAACAGTGTAGATCCTGATCAAACTGTGAGCATGTGCAGGTTTGTCCGAGTCTATACTGGTCCAAAAGGCAATATGTCATATCGTCGTCCATATTTTACAATAAACCACTTTCCTCATTGCGTTAAGATTTGTAATCAAGAGAATAAAATATTAAACTAACTTTGAAAGCAGGGTTAATTGAGTGCACTATTGTCACTTACGGAATGCCAGCGGTAGAGGGAATGCCAACATGGCCATATTGTCCACCATGACAGCAGCAGGATGTTGGTCCACAGAGAAATCATCTGTGACACGAACGGTGCTGAACTCCAAACCCTTCGCTTTGTGTGCTGTGCTGAATACTATGTCTACAAGGTAAACGTGACACGTGTTGATGAAGTGGTGAAATTGAGCAGGGGATATATAGAGAATAGATGGTTAGTGCCGTGAATGGGTAAAAATATCTGGCAAGGCTCAGGAAACGGGATGTGCGCACATCCCGTTTCCGTGCCGCGCCAGATATTTTTCCCATTCACGGCACTAACCTACTATTCTATTTATCCCGTCAACACCTACAAATGGCTGTAAAATGAAAAAATATAACCCCAGCCACTGCACATATTCATACGCAGTGATTAGGTCGTATTGACAGGATCCAGCAGAGGCGTGCACGAACAAAAGAAAAAGTGAAAGTGAATGGGTTTAACGTCCCAGCAACAGCTATGGTCATTTAGGGATGGGACCACAGTTTAAGGTCTCATCCGAAAGACGAGTGGGATGGAAATACATGTACATGTAGTATGAAAGTATTTTTGATGGCGAGACTTGAACCCACAACCTCCGGATTGGAAGTCAGGTATTCTAATCCCTATTTTACAACCCATCCCTCTTACAAATGAAACCTTTAATGCAGAATGTACCAAGAATTTAACGTAACTTTCCTTTGACATTCTTGACCTTGGCTATGAAAATGAAGATATTGTAACAAATGCAAGCGAGCGGTCTTACGGTTTGTTGATGTGTCAGGATGGCTTATGGAGAGTCAATGGAAGATGTGTATTCAGGTATTCAGTGTTATTCTACAACAAGACCATGACGGGTACTGGTTACATTCAGGTGACGACTACTGGTCACTGGCGAGAATACGCCACATAGCATTATGAGCTGAACCACTGGATCCTAGCCATTTGGGTTGCAATTATAGGTTCTGAAACTGTACCACATGACGTCATTTGGCCAATCAAGATGCTGTGACGTCGGGCAAATCTGTCAAAAATGTCAGCCATCTTGCCAGAGTTGCGAGATCGCCAGAAATGACGTCATCACCATGAGACTTTGGACAATATCACACATTAAAACAGCTCAAAACCTATCTGGCACATACCAAATATGTAGTTTATATATTTACCTTGGTATTTACACAGGTAATCAAGAGTGGTTTGGTGATTTGATAACTTTATGCGACAGTTTTGATGCGGAGACACTGGCGTTTTCGCATTCAAAATTGAGCGCCACTTCAACTTGATTTTATCCATAAAATCAACCAAAACGAGAATTTAACAATCTGAAACTTTGTATAAATGTTCATCTTACAAATTAATTATGATTTACAAACCAAACCTCGTGAATATCTGATTAAATAGCCTTATTTTAGCGATTCTAATGTGCTTCCCAAGATCTGTCATATTTGGCAGATCTGCCAAACATGGCCACTGTCAGAGAGAAATCATGAACATGTCAACTTGCCAGACTTGGAATGTAAACAAATATAAGACACAATAGGCATGCAGGATGTGTGTCAAGACTCTAAGATATTATTTTTGCAAGAAAGATTGAACTAGTCATTGAAACACTTCCATCATCCTAAGAATAAGACTGCAAGATACCAGCAAGGTTGCCAGACCTGTTTGTCAGTCTTACCACATTCTGTCAAGTTGCTAGATTTCTTCCTGTGGCCATAAGAGCTATCAGGCATGTTTATCTAATAGTGAAAATGTGAAATTATATGCCTGAATTACCATTATATTAGCTACAGAGTGTAGATATGATCATATGTCAATAATAATACCATATTTAGTTTGTCAAAATGAGTCATGTACCCCACCCACTCATTTTGCATGGGGGTTATAATTACACTCGGTTTCTATTCCGTTACAATATGGTAAATGAAGTAACAAGTCAATCCAATATAAGATTGCAGAAATAAATAAGTAGCCAAAGTTTTCACGCAAATCTTATGGATGGAGGCATGGACAGACCGCCAAACAAAACGGCAAATTCTATATCACTCGCCATAAAATGCATACCATGGGTTTAGGTATAAATACTGGAGCATTTAATACATAAATCATAAATGTATTCCTCTCAAATTAACCCTTTCAACACCACAGACCTGTATAGTGTATTGGCAAGATGTCTAGATCCAGATGAGCTGGCTCATGACGAGCCATTTCATCAGGATCTGTATTTTCTGCAAGTAATTTTCATATTTTTGAGAACAAAAACACCCCCTTTCCATAAATGGACTAGTCTGAAAATCATTTTGTGACAGTTGGATTGGTTGCAAAATTAACATATCAAAATCCATTCCAGCTACTTAGGGGCGAAAGGGTTAAAAATCAAATAGGAATTGGTTCTCTATAAATAGTTTTTTCACTTAAATTTCCACTCGCCATTCCAGGATGAACTGGGAGACTAACCTGCCTGGCGTACGTCGGAGACACATTTACTCCGTATCTTCTTAAGAGTGATCGGCAGGTTGTGGTGATATGTGCGCACAATTTTGATCTTGCCCAGCAATTCGTTGTCCATCGTCTTGGTTGCGAAGCTGTCGAGCGCGGCGAATGAAGGAAAACCCTTGATGAGGCCATTGTGGATTTCCAGTCCCTCTGTTGAAGATGAAGTGGGATGACAGTGAAAGGTGATTGGGTTTAATGTCACAGCAACAGCGACGGTCATTTTGTTTGTTGTTTAATGGTGTTTAATGGCCTATCAACAGTTAAGGTCATCTAAGGCCGGGCCAATGGTTTCAATACCGCATTCAGCCTGCTGCATTGGGGTGGGGGGGGGGGGGGGGTATTCCAGATAAGAGACAGGATCTAGGTGTCAAAAATTGAAAGGCAAAAGGATTTAACGTCCCAGTAACAGGTAAGGTCATATCAAATGTACAATAGTGTAACCATTTGTCGGGATTACCTCCGCATCGGGAATTTTTGTAAACAGCATATGTCACTAATCAAGGAAATTTTCACGGTCAGTTTCCCAGACATTTTTTGCAGAAAATACCCATCTGTCAAATGGAGAAAAATATTCCACATCGTCCTTGGGCATGTAAGTTTTTCATCAAAATTGTTAAAATACCTTCAAAATGTATCTCACAAATGCTATTCCCACTTTTGTCCAGTCATAAACATCAATATTGAAAAGGATTTACAAAGCATGGTTCTGTCGGTCTGCGTCACTGGACTCTTGGGGTTGGGGGAGTATTTCTGATGAAATAATGTATGTTGGTGTAGAACACATAGCATGTGGCATGTATTGAGGGAGGGGGAGGGGGGAGATTTTCCTAGGAAATATCCCCCCCAACCAACTACCATATGCATAGCGGATGTGGATGTCTCTTTGTAGACAAGAATAACCCACGATTGGGGGAGTATTTCTGATGAAATAATGTATGTTGGTGTAGAACAGATAGCATGTGGCATGTATTGAGGGAGGGGGGAGGGCGATTTTCCTA